>JAECUM010004015.1:0-39858 GCA_016617855.1 Megalonaias nervosa | reverse complement strand
AGTTTAACATGTAGCTGCCAAATTCAGAACGTATGGGGGAATCACATTTTAAAATGTTTAGCAAATGACCGTTACTAGGTTGAACAATGTCTGGGAACGTAAGAGAAATGTAATACTAAAATCTTTTTTTTATATAATCCAACACACACACACGACAATCCATCACCCGCTTTCTAATTACAACCAACTCACCCACCCACGACCATTCATCACCCGATTATTTATTAACAATCCAGCACACACACCGCCATTTAACGAAAAGTGTAGGAGTGTTAGTACACTTATATACCTGCTATGATATGCTTACATACATATATTATTATCACACGGGGTGAGGGTAGAATGTAAAAGAACGAGGATGCCATACACGCACACATGAGTATGTACCAAGAATTTTGGTGAGACGTGTCCTTAGAGAATAATTAGGGTGACACAATGACATTATGATGTGTCACAAAACAGTAAGACACATTACTGCTATGAAGATAAATAGCGATCTGTCAGCTAATATGGCCACCATGGCAGCCATCATAAAATTGTGAATGATGGTTGTATCTACATTGTAGTTTCACCCAAAAGATTAATAATGATGTTTGAAATATAGGTAATTGGGGTTCTGGACCACTTTTATCACTGTGATAAAAGAATGGTCGATTGTCCCCCTTCGATCTATACTACTGTGGAGTGGGGCTTCTGGACTAGTCCTCTCTCTCTCTCTCTCTCTCTCTCTCTCTCTCTCTCTCTCTCTCTCTCTCTCTCTCTCTCTCTCTCTCTCTCTCTCTCTCTCTCTCTCTCTCAGCTCACTGTATTAGAGACGTGCTTGTAGCGAAGATGTCTCTTCCGTGTTATCCCTGGAGTGTAGAAAAGTAGGGGCTGAGTGAGAGCTCTGATCCAGAGTTGGAATTAAGTGAGGAGTCGTCTCAGGAATGGTTGAAGCGTGCGAAGGAGTTGATAGCGTACGTAAATACGGATCTGAGTTACGTGTCTGAGATGATCTATTGTGAAGAGAGTAGAGAGGAGGAGGAGTGGGTGAAGCGTAGTCACAGTCATCAGCGTCCAGTGCAGCGATACAATCAGCATTATTACATCAAAATTCAATTAAAGTTATGTTTTTATTGGACAAGAATTTTTTCTGCATTTTTGTCTCTCTAACAGTTGTCATATCCTTTTGCGGTCCAGGAGATATATTGGTGACAGAGTTTAGTTTAAACCATCTTAATTTGAAAAATTGTCAAACGCAATTACAATCATATGATTTGGGGGATTCAGTAGAAAGAATAAGCTTATTAGTTCTGTCTCCCCAATAGGGAAGAAAATATAACATCAAAATCTCGATGCCGGTACCAATTGTTGTACAGAAAATATGTGTACACTTACACAAAGCAAAGGAATCAATAAAACTCATTAAGTGCAATTTAAATGGTTGTGAGTTCAGTCAATTAATTAAATCTCTTAGTTATCCTAACATAATTTTGCACAGCTAGAATTATTTACGTGTTGGTTTCTGCAGTTAACATAGGGTTGCCAAATAATATTGTTTCAGTCGTAAGAGCGAAAGGGATTGTGTATAGGATTTGATCTCTAAGAACTGAATATTTGGAACAATCTAGGGGAAAAAAATGCATTTTCAATTTCACTACAGGAGCAATACTTTTGTTAATAGCATGCGTGATCTGTGACATTCTTTCACCAACGTAGTGGTAACATTTGAGTGGTAGTAATATGAATAGATGATGATCCTCTCTCAGAGACCCCCCTGCCCCCAAAACGTTGTATGTTAACATTTTTGTCAGCAGCCCTTTTTAGCTCAAAATAATGACTTTCACATGATAAGGCTTTTTCTAACACATTTTCTGACAAAAATATGTTTTGTCGGGCAGGGTGGGTCTCTGAGAGAGGATACATCATCTCTTCCTACTACTATGACAATCTCTCTTATTGATACAAAATGTTATATTAAACAAATGAAATATATATAATGGCTTACTATAAACCATCAATAAGACATGTTGGATTTGATCTAACAAATAGATTTTGTAAAAGATTTAATTCGATCAAAGCAGCGTCAGCATATACCGGTATAAAACCTAAAATAATAAGCGATTGTATTACAAAAGTGGGCTATCATATATCGCCGAAATATGGGTCACTATGGTTATTCGCGACTGAAAATGATATGAGAATAGCGGGATGGGCAGATGATGTGATGACATTTATCGATAACATGGTCGATATATTATTTGATAAGGATATTTCTAAGCAAAAATATACAGCGCGGGGTGACATTCGGTCTACCATTCCATAGCTATATCAGATAAACCTAATGAGGTTCCGAATCTTTGTTTAGATATTTACCCCCAAAAGAACCCCTAAATATCCGAAACCGAAACTTTAGAGGCTCAGAGGGCTGTCCGTACGTGTAGGTTTTGTTTGCCCCAGAAAGAATTCCTAAATATCCGTAACCGAAACTCTAGAAACTCAGAGGGTTGTTTATACACGTGTAGGTCTTATTTTAGTGACCAACCAGATTCTGTTTATTGCCTTACAAGAATTCCTAGATATCCGTAACCGAAACTCTAGAAACTCAAAGGTTGATTGGTCTTTGTGACCTGGAATCTCATTAGGTTTATTTTTAGTTTTGCGATTGTGTCTTTTGGAATGGCCCTTGTGTGGGGTACCCCTTTAGTGAAGCCACAAGGTCACGACCTCATATCGCCCCCCGCTGTATATTTTTGATGAGATGATATGATGATGATGATGATGATATGATGAAATGGCGTCTTCACGCCAGCACACCAACCCCCAATGATCAACCAATGGGTGATTCACAAAAGTGAATCCACCACGTGTTGACGTAGTGGATTGGTGTACTCTGAAGACGGGGGGGGGGGGCTGGAGCCCCTAATAGATTATAAATCTTGGCTTAAAATCTCCCCCGCAGACATATATGTCTTTCACGAGTATCGAACCACGACCCCCAGGATGAGAGTTTCAGCACGTTATCAATTGAGCTATCGGACGCATTTACGTTTTAAGATAAAATAGTTATCATATGGTTACCAAAAGCACAGTAGTCCTAAAAACTACAGTGTTCGATTTTCTTAACAAAAACCACATTTTATTTTTCCAATTTCCAAAAAATATAGAAATATATAATTCTGCATAACACGAATAATACTGTATAGCCGATTTCTTAACAAATAGGCAACAGAATTCTCTGTTCGCCGTTACCATGGAATAATCAATAACAGACCTAATAACTACAGCCAGTCACTAGACAATAAAATATTGATTGCCTGTTATGTACTCTGTGAAACCTGTAAGTGGATGTTATGTAAACAAAGAATACAGTATTATTATTTTGCCAGTTTGGAGCGAACTGCATAGAAGAAATCAAATAATTCGTATGGAAAGTGAATACCGCATATGCGTTCTTGCAAGTGGAAGTAAACTACAGACAAAAAATATGTGATAGCATTATGCAGATCATAGATTTTCTTGTTTGTTTCACTAATTAATTAATAACAAAACTGCACAGACTAAAATATGCCCTCGCATGATACATATAACCAGATCTGGTAATGTTGGCATTTTATCAAGTCATATACGGTTGGCCTTAGGGAGAAAATCTACAGTATTATTATTTACGTAAAGGAAATTTCTAGTTATTTTAACAAATACAGAACTGCACCAGAATTTGTAAGTCTTAAAAATGCTGTCATATTTACATTTCACTAAGAAATACGTACAAGTATATATTTTATGTTCGACAACTTGTGAATGATTTTAAACTAAACCCTAGCGTTATTATCTCCCTTTTTTAAAAACTATATTTCTAATCCTATGGAAAGTATGTCCACATTCACTATTAAGTATAACATGTTTTCGTAATTATATAACAGAAACTTAATTCTGCCAGATACCTTACGGCGACTTTCGAATAGCTCTTTCATTGCTAATTTGCTTAGAAGATATATGCTACCTTTTGCAAAAACTTTTGACCTGTCCAAGTCTATGATGATTTTTGTGTACTGACCTTGGCTTATTGGATCGTGTAAATTTTCATATTTTGATGAAAGCGCATCTCTTAAATTTTCGAGATACGGAAAATACTCGCTATCGTCTGTTCTAATAAGAGAAAGTTTTATTCTATCAAATTTACTAAAACAAATACCTGAAACTTCATCATTAAATTCAAATGATAATTGTTGGTTATTTACCATTATTTTTTTTTATTTTGCTATTAACTCCATCGGCTAATGTTAAATTTTCAAACATTATTTCTGATGCTTAGACAATATTACTTAAATAATGTCCAAGCGCGAGAGTATTAATTCCGTCTTTGCAATACCTTTTATCATCGAAATTACTTAGTCCACGTTTTATAATTGTATTCGTTTCAAGCTTATGATAATTAGTCCTAATTACATTAGTTTTAATAAAACTGACGCTATTGTTAAGAGCCGCTTTGAAATCCTCAAAATGTATCATCTTTTTCACATATCCGCGAGGGATATCTTTAGCTTTCTTGGTCAGTTTATTGTCGTCTAATATGACAGCATACATTTTGCTTCTTAGTCCAACAAACTCTCTCAGAGGTACAAACATAAACTCATCTTTCATTTTTCCAATAACTTTCTTGTTAGAATTATCATGAAATTCACTACAAGTTGGATAATCTGATAAATCGAACAAATCTTTATTATCGTAAATATCTTGATAGACATTTTCACAATTTATATTATATACTAGAGAGTCCTTGTCAGTAAATAGCAACTCTGAATCTGGCCACATTTTTTTTTGGTAAAATTATAATGAAAATCGTACATCAGCCACTTTGATATATCAAGTACAGCTGCACCAACATAGATTGGCTTATTTAACTTTAAATTTGTCTTTCGTCGTTGTATTGCGGCAAGATTTTCATTAAATATTTTCATACTAACAAAACCATCATCGCTAACTAATTTATTTCTGCGATTGATATCATTAACAATTTCAATCGAAACTCTCCTGCGTATATTTTCCATCGTCTTACCGAACACCGAGTTGTTCATTAACTTGAAAAAGTTTTTCTCAAATTCGGTTTTAGCTACGGCACGACGTTTCGTATTTAGGTCAATATAATCTGCCATCCACCGCGACTGATTAAACTTTAACACGCGATGGACTTTTCTCAGAATTAGTCCAGCATCTACTGCTTGCTTTAGATTTTTGTAATGCATCATGTAATTTCTTTTATCTAACAAATTTGGAACTAGCTTGTTAACGATAGAACTTTTTGCCGTTGTCATTGCTCGTTGTTCAGGCGATAATAAACTGTAATCAATCATCATCGACTCTGCGCAAAACGGATAGTCGTTATGTAGATCATGTAACGAACTGGGATAGTCTAGATCAAGTTCAACAAAGTATGAAATATCTTTCGGAAGATTTTTTTCAGTTTCTTTAAGAAATTGGTTTGAAGTTATCCAATGAAACCCACCGCAAGGCATTGACTGTGACATGGCCCACCCATACAAATTCACACAATCTAAATAAATAATGTAACTCGACGGACGATTTTTATCATAACTTTTCAAATATTTATTATTAGCCGCTGCATATTTTTTTGTTATGACGCTAATTCCGCCTCTGATGCCTTTTTCAATAAAGTTAAACATATCGACATCTGTTAAGAGATCTAATTCTATTTTGCTAGTTTTTAGTAGAGCGTCCCAAGACAGCCCCGGAGCAGAATAATACCAACAGGGGTCTAATCCGTAATTTGCATGACTAACTTGACGAAAATTCTCGAAAATATCTGCTAGCAATAATACATCCGTTTTTAGATATAAATCGTGATAATCGCCAAATGTTTTACAGGCAAATTTATTCCACATACCTTGTGCATATTTATACTCGTCGTCGCTGATATTTTCATTTTTGAGTTGCGAGTAAAATTTATCTTTGCTAGGTAGAGAAGTTTCATTAAATCTGCTCCAATCGTCAAGGTATTCATAAGGAAAGATACCTTTTTTTGTCAGATCGACATAGTTTTCACCGAAGCAGCTTCGCAGATTATTGAAATTACTGCAGTCTTTAACGAGCTCGTCTAATAATGCTGCCATAAATTGCATGCTGTCGATAAAGCGTAATTTGCCGAGGGTCACCGACATATACTTTTCAAAATTATTTGGAATACATTTTATCACGTTATTCAATTTTAGTTTAGCTTTAATGTTTTCATCACCAAAAGCTTCTACAATGATGTGACTGTCATAGCCACGAAAGTTATGTAAAACTATGGGAATAAAATCTGGAGCATGAAATTTCAAATTGCAACTGTTATGAGCTGCTCCGCGATATTGGCCGGTCAAATGACAGTGATCTCGCACCTTGGAGTCCCCCAGCAACTGTTCACAAATATGACAACTAACTGCCTCATCAAAGTCGAGTTGTTGTTTAGACGTTATTCTGATCGGAGCTGTTCTAAGTAATCTGTTAGAAATTGTATTAACTTCGTCTATTAAATTTTTTAGTAACCACACGGCAGGATTTTCACCTCTATATAACCTTATCGGAGATGAAAATTTATCGCTGGCGCAACAAACTACTTTATAAGCTACACCACAAGGAATATGCTGTTGTATTTTTCTGGTACTTGATTTGTTCGGATTATTTTCAGCTCCAGCCATGGGAACGAGTAGACACTCGAAATCGGCGTAAATAACAAAAGGAATACTTAGTTTATGATTATAATTTTTAAATTTTAATATTTTTTCTTTTTCGCTAGGCATAGTTATTTTTTGAACGTTGACGCAGTATTTGAGATGCTCTTGCAGTCTTTCATTGCTAGTAAATCCGTGCAGACATCTGTAACAGAAGTATTTCTTGTTTTTGTTTTTACTGTATTGTCCGCCAACTAATCCATTAAAGTTTTTTATCCAGCAGTAATGTCCCTGAAAAAATGATAAATTTATTGTCTTTTGCGAAGCATTTTCTGAGATATATCTAGGGTAAACGTTTTCTCGTTCGTCTAGTCCGAAAATATTTACTGAGATACCGTTTTGTTTTTCGAACTTTGGTATATGATTTTCTGCTACTGGAAAGTTGATGCCATCAAAATTGAGTTCGTTCTTGTGCGGACAATACTTGTTGACGCGATCGGAATTTTGTTCTTTGGGAAACATCGCGGAAAGAATAGACCACTGGAAACATTTGTCATCGTTGTTTTTGACATTTATACAGCACTTTTTGTTCTTAATTTTTTGAGGAAGATCGACGTACAAATTACCGCGAAGTACGTTATATTTTGCTGTGTGAAATAAAACTGCTTTTATCATTTCGAATTTCCATCCTGACCCTGACGAAGTAAATTCTTCTAGTTTTTGTTTATTTCTTGATGTATTTCATCGGCGACCATGGCAATGTTTGTTCCAGTTAATATCTTCCTCGATTTAGCTGTTAAATAGGGCTCCGAGATTTCGCTGTCAAAACTTTTTGTTTCTAAAAGTACATCTTCGACTGCGTGTAACTTTGATAAAATCGTATGATATTGGACTATGAGTTTGATGCTTTTATGAGCCGCAAGTTCTTGAGCTATAACGGGTTGTAAAAGATGA
The DNA here is from genome assembly GCA_016617855.1 of Megalonaias nervosa. Taxonomy (NCBI): domain Eukaryota; kingdom Metazoa; phylum Mollusca; class Bivalvia; order Unionida; family Unionidae; genus Megalonaias; species Megalonaias nervosa. Next base: position 32,254 of record JAECUM010004015.1, on the reverse strand, counting down.
AATAAATTTGTAGAGCTAAAATTAGCTAATATGGTCTGATCGTCGAGTTTATAACTGTTATCATAACCTGAAAATGCTGAAGCAATTTTTTCGGATTTGATAATACTCCTTTTAGCAATGTCTCGCAATTTCAGCATTATATGTATATAGTAATATTGTTTATTTAATTGAAATTTTTTAATTTTTTTAATTAGAGATATGAAAAAATTTTGTATATATATAATGACAGAAATCTTGAGATATCTACCACTGACAGCGGAAGAGCAAGAGAAGTATCATGTACATCCGAAGTATAACTTATATTCTGGAAATGCATTAGGTTCTGTTATCAACATAGCAACCGAAAAAGTTATTGGCGTACCAACACCGATTGGTATCTTAATTTCAGTGAAAGGTAATGATACAAGAAGAATTGAAATGTTTAGAAAAGATTTTATTTATACCTTGTTTGTCGGTGATATTCCAGAAAGACAACGAGTATATCGAGCAAATGGCGCAGTTGCTGATGATAATATCGAAAATTTAGGATTACAAAAAGAATATCAACCTCACCCAATCTTTGATCTATATGAGGCAAATGATAAGGGAATTATTCGAAATATAAAAACAAAAAATGTTATTGGAAATTTGAATAATGATGGTTATTTACAAGTAACTGTACGTGGAACAAAAACTGATCAAATCAATTATAAGTCGCATAGATTTATTTACGAAACTGTTCATGGTGTTATTTCAAATAATTTAGTTATCGACCACATTGACAAAATTAAAACCGATAATCGTCTAGAAAATTTAGATTTGGTTACACAACAAGAAAATAGTAGAAGAGGAGATACTGGTGGTGCTAGATATTCTAAATCAATTATCTCGATAAATCTGGAAACGTCTGAAGAAATCAAATTTAAATCAATAACATCTGCAGCAAAATATCATAAAATAAATTCAGCTAGAGTAAAAGATGTCGCCGACGACAAAAGAAGATCAACAACGTCAATGTTGACATTTGACAGATTTAGTTTTAGATACGATAATTAATAATATTTTCTATATCATTACGAGAAAGACAATTATGACCAAATTCCATTATGTCATCGCGATTTAATCGTAACGTCATTATTTTATTTGTATCAAGTTTTATTTTACCCGCTGCTGTTAACAAAAATTTATCAGATTCGCCCAATGTTCTCATAACGTCAACAAAATGAAAATTATATCCCAGCAAGCAATTTCGAACTGCTTCGGCTAATTCATTTTTGTTTAGTATATTAACTCGACAATGATATTTTATTTCCATATTATATATTAATTAGATAAAAAGATTATTATCATAATGAGCTTAATCGAGAGATTAGCTCAACTTTACTCGGAAGATTTTGTTTCAGTTCCTAATGTTGTATTGAAAAATATCACCGACGACAGATTTGCTGGTTATACTGAAAATGATATTTTGTATAACTATGACGATGATGACGAAGATGATGTTGTTGTTAGCAAGAAACATTTAAGTAGACCGACAACTGGTCGATATGATTTTAAGTACCACGTTGCCAAAAAAATATTAAAATTTAATTTTAGTGTTGCCGAGCACCAAATATTTTGGCAACTTATAAGGCCCTTTCTAAACGTAAAAGTACCGGGACAACAAAGAAACATAAAATACGATTTCATTTTTGTTAAAATATTTAATTTAATGCCAGTCGATGATGCGAGAAAATTACACTTAATTTCTTTATGTAAACCAGTAAAATGTAGATCAGTGCTAAGAAAATACGAGCAAATTTATAATAATATTTTTCAGTCGCAGTCGATGAAATCGGCCGAGTTGGTACCCAACTATTAAATTTATCGCTATACCCGCGCCATTTAACTAAACTTTTGTTGCCACGCTTTTTAATAACTTTTTCAATAACAAATATATCTTGTTCTGTTTTCTGAAGTTCTTGCTCGTAAAAACTGCCAGTTATAGGTTCTCCTAATAAGTCTTTCAACGAATATGTAACTGGTATTGTTAAAAGTACTTTATCAACAACAAATATTTCTTCGCTCCAGTTCGGAGTAAATCCCTTTTCAAACGTTTTTTTGGTCAGTGAAATTCTAACTTTATCGGCAACTTTAAATTTGTCTGCGGTACATATTTTCATTAGCTAGTATTGGATTTGCAATCGCGTCATTTGGTGACATTCTAGTGGTTCGGTGTTTCGTGTTATTATATTCGTCAACGATATTTTGTAAATTGTCGATGTATTTATTCGTGTTTTTGGCTGTCAAATACTTATGAATTTTTTCGTTAAGCGTACGATTAAATCGCTCGACAATGACGCTTTTTCCCTCATTTCCAGTAACGTGTTTTTTAATGTTATTTTGTTCCAAAAACTGCTCGAACTTTTTGTTAAAAAACTCTGCTCCGTGATCGGTCCAGATTCTATTCGGCTTTCTTTCTGTAGTAGTTATTATGTGCTTTAGCGCGTCAATCATTGAGGTCCCTGTTTTATCCGAAACCGTTACACTAAATGCATATTTACTGAAAACATCGACAACATTGAACAAGTATTTCTTTGGAGCGCCATCAGCGCCAACGTTAAATTGAGATAGATTTGACATATCAACTAAATCTATCGCCCAAATGTCATCAACGGCATTTGCTACAACCTTGCGTCGCGGAAATTTTTTTTTTAGGTCTATGTAGCTCGACTGCAAGCGACGTTGTCGCTGGGTCATCGTATAAGTCTCTACCTAGTCCAGACTCTCCTAGTCCGAGTTTATATTTTGCTCCAATAATACCCTGTACCAGTCCTCGGTCAACACGCTCTCGCATATTTACTGGTTTCATTTCACGAAGTTCGTCTAACATTACTTTGTTGCAGCTGTGTTTTGTTTCGCCACTAGGTTGCTCAATATCTCTGTAGCAGATATCATGACGCATTGCTATTGCGTCAACCTGATTGTAAGGTTCCTCTCCTGGCAGCGGATTATCATTTTCGTCAAGTTGCTCATCAAGCGGATTCCACGGGCCAGTATATTTATGGCCTGGCAATGTCCAACCACCTTTCGGTTTCGGCAGTTTGCCAATTAATTTATGTATATCTATACCCAATCCAATTATTTCTCTGTTATTGCATTTCTGGCAATATGTAACAATTTTATTTTGCTCGAGACATAAATCTCTATCTGCATCGCAGTTGCACGTCATTATTTATTTAGTCATCTACTAAAATAACGTCAAGACAACCCGCCCCTGACTTTGCTGGCAAAAACATACTTTTTCTTTTTCCACAGATTGCGCAAATACTTTTCAGCATTATTCTATTATTCTTCGTTTTTTCCGTTTTTTCGTCTTTATTTTCTGTTTTAGTTTTACACTTGAGACAATATGTTGACATTGTTATATCAAGGAGTTTATACAAAATTAATCGCGATCTCATCATTAGCGTGAGAGGGTTGTTTGTCAAATTGCAAAATAAATTTTAAAAAATCTGGATTTTTGGTCATCTGTTTAATGAACATTATGCAATAATATCCACAAGCGGAAGTTCCAACTGGTTGAATCTGATTAGAAGAATAATTTATTATTTTGTTTTTACTCATATATCTTTTTACCGCGTCACTTGGTGGAATTCCGAACGAGTCGAAATAATTGTTATCAAAAACAGCTACCCAATGTGTGCCAGATCCGTCATTAAAATCTTGTATATTTATCACACAAGAACCCAGCGACGATGTCGCTGGCGATGCAATCGCCGTAAGTTCATCTTTGGAATAAACTCGATGAAAATTTTTTACTTTTTTAAGTTCTTCAAGTATATCAAAATTATTTAACGCAGGCGACGAAGTCGACCGCGACTTTATCTCCTTGTTCCTGGCAGCATTAGTCCTCGTCCTCGTCCTAACAGACCCGGCAGTAGACTTCCCGCTAATCCTGCCAGTAATGGGGCTATTGGAAGAAATCCACCTTGTGTCTTTTTTTCGTCGTCGTTTTTCTTTTCGTCGTTGTCTTTTTTCGCACAGTTTTTCGTTTAGGCATTATATTTAATCTTTAGACAAAAATTTTCTTTATACCACTACCTTTAACTGCCTTTTCTGATGCGCCAGATACTGCTCCTGACGCTGCTGCTAGCCCTAATGTACCTAACACTGGCAAAATTTTAGGTAGTAATGTTTTGGCTATTACTGATAGTACCGGACCGAAGAAACCGCCATGTTTTGACATCGCAGTTATTTGTGCAGCGCTTAAATTTAAAACGAAAGGTTTTTTGCAATCGTATTTATTTGCTTGATTTTTGGTTAGCAATAATTTTGTTAAAGTCCCCAAAGCACTCGGGATGACCTTCAATGAAACCGGCCTCCGCTTCGCAACAGCAGTTGCTAATTTGTTAACTTGGCCATCAGTTAAATGTATTTCTTTTATAATATATTTTGTCATCTTATGTAACGATTACAGATTAAACTTGTATTGTCATTTTACCTCCGACAGAGTCGATTGTAACAAATCTGTCGCCTATCACTAACACATATACGTTTAACGGTATTGCTGGAGCGTTCCCGAGCGTCCAAGTGATTTCAATATCAGCTGTGCTGTCCACAGCTCGTTCGCTATGTTTACTAACATCAAAGTAAAATATCGGATATAGTGTACGAAATTCTTCTACTGATATCTGAGTCCCATCTCCAGTATCTTGATATTTTTGCATTGAGTCGAGCAGGTACATGTACGGTCTAGTAATGTTTTTATTCTCATCATCTGCAAAATTACATTCTATCGCTCGCTCTGGATATTGTTTTGAATTTATTCTGGCATATATTCGTCTAACATTTGCGCTATCAAATATTGCATTATTTTGTTGTTGGTTATTACGTCGAGCTTGTCTCTGAAATGCAACAAATAATTGACGCGGTAGTTGCTCACTCGATGTTGTTGTAACTCGCCATGTGTAGTCGGTGGTATTCGGAACTGCTGTTTGATATATTTTATGTTGCTGAAAATAAATTCTATTAGTATGTTTTTGCAGCATATCATTTAATTCTGCCATTTTGGTGATTGACGGAGTTATTCGTGGCATCCACAACGCAAGTTTGTTTATGACAAATTGTACATCAACCCCACTAGATCGAAATAAGCAATCATCTCGTTCTGATCGATCTAAAATAAGCGTATGTTTAACTCCACGAAATACTTTATTATAGTCCCTGCAAAAGCCAAATATGTTACTTAGCGGCAACATCATTGTAATTTGATGTGATTCTGCTGTAAGTTCTCTTCGCTTAGCATAACCTTCATTGTAACGTCTATTTCTTACGCTAATTGCGTTATTAATCAAATTTAACATTGCAGTACCGTCAGCACCACCAGCTGGTGGTGTTATACCAAGATTGTTACAAGCAGCAATAAGCGAAACTCTTGTAGCGTTTGCATCAGCATTAACAGCTGGTGCGTCTATGCCAAGCACAGCAGCATTAGCAATAAGAAAATCTCTCACATTTGCAGCGCTTGCATCTGCATTGACTCCAGCAGCTACAGTAGGTGCTAATCCTGATAAAATTTCAACTGATGCAACAATACCTGCACCAGCATTTCCAGTATCTTTAAACCACATCATATTAGTTGCAGTTGATTTGGAGTAATCATCGGAAAACGAAACGATATTTAAGATCGTACTTGCAACTTGTAAGTGACTTGAAATATCTTCGACAGTTTGATTGGCCAGCTGATATCGAGCACTTCTAAACAAACACCAACCATTATTTATAAGAGCTACTTGTATATTGACTGCAATTTCGGCAGGTGGATCAGCTGTTGTCATAATCCGACCACGAACTTCTAACATTGCTTTGTGAGGCAGTAGAAATACGTCCTCATCTCTGGTATTAAATGTTCTAACGCCAGTTTTATTAGGTTCGTTAGAATTTTCATCAAGATATTCAACATACTCAAATTCCGTTACTGTGTTGTCTGTGTCATAAGTTTCTGCAAAATCGAGATAATTTTTGACAGACATTTTTTATTTTATTAGGTTATATAAATTTATTGCGGCGCTGTTACTTTAGATATTAAATTTTGTATAATCTGCTCGCCCTTTGGTGATAAAAGTTTTTTTGTTGTTGTTATCATCGCGCGTTGGGTTTCTTTTGTTGGTGCGATTTCTGAAATAACTTGTTTAATTGCGGCTTGCGTCTTAGGTTCGCCTTTTATTTTATCAGATATTTTTTGTCCCACAGCAGTTCCAGCAGCAGATGCAGCTCCAGTTGCAAAAGCTTTACCCGCGTCAAGTGCAATTGGCGCAACTTTACGAGCTAATCCTGGAATATTTTCAACAATTTTAGTAAATATATTTCCGAAAAATCCTCCTACTATTTTTCTTCTGTAAACTTTTTCTGTTTCATTATATCTGAGGTTGTATAATTTTGTTGTCAAATCTTTCAAAAATATATGTTTACTGTTGTTCGCCTACGCAACGCGTAGGTGCACGTAATAAGTAACGACTTCATTATTAAAATCCAACTGTCTTCCAGATTGATCCGTCAATTGCATATTTACTTCTGTTATTTGGTTTTCAACGTTTAGCGGATAATAAATAATATGACGCGGACTGATTTGCATCAGAGAACCTGGTGGAACTTCTGGCGAAAAACTGTATATTGTCTGACCTTTGCTGCTTTTGGCTGAATAAGAACCAGATGCAATAGAGCAATTTACCAATATCGTGTTTACATCAGTTATATTTACTGGAAATTCACCGTCATGTGTTATAGGAGTATCAATAAGACCAGGATAATTTTCATGCTTAAATCCTATCAATGATGCAATGCTTGTTGGTGATATAAAACTAGCTATGAAACCATTTTTTACTTTTATTCTAGCTCGCAGTGTATTATAATTCGGTGCTAGCTCAAAATCATCTGCGTTTCCTTTATTCGCTGTTATAAGTTCTTTTATCGTTTTATTCAGATCAGTTATGTTGTAGGCGCCTTGCGGAATTTTAAATGATGTCCAAGGTTGAGTTTTAGGTGGATATTTAATATCAATAGAAATTATAGGTTCTTGAGATGTTGCGCGAATTTCGCTTACTTTTTTATTAACATCTTCAAAATTCACCTGAGCAACCTCTACGCCGTTCCTCAGAATTCTGGCTTTTCTCCAACTATTATCGAGAGTATTTACAAATGAAAACCCGTCATTGATACCAGTCTTAATGTTTGCCATGGCATTCCAACAAGTGCATGAAATTAATCGAATTTCGTATTGTTTTTCACGATCTAGTTCTATTGGCGGAATATACTTTACTGAAAAGTTCGCGCTATCTTTATCAGATTGACTAGAGTCGAGTAATAATGTTGCTGACATTTATTATTATATTTTTATAAAATTAAGTCGCCGCGATTAAGTCGCGTTGCAAAGTATCGTATTCGTCAGATGCTAATAAATTTCTCGATCTCAGATTATCAAGTATGTCGATGATTTCATTGTCGATTTCAGCACCAACATTTCCTGCTTCTTTTGATGATATCAGTAGCATTAATCTGCCGATCATTTCAGTAACTGATGCGAATATTCTGACTCCAGTTCCTGTTATTTGTTCTCTATATTTTTTTGCACGATTTCTATCTGTTATAAAAAAAATTCTTTTAAAATTCCAACCCGTACCGAAAGGTTTTTTTCTATTTTCTCGTGCTGTTTTTCCAAATACAAAAGCAATAATACCATATCAAATTCTATCATGAAGAGGAAGCATTTCATTTCCTATGGCTGTGTTCATCTCATTTTTAGCAGTAATACCATCTCTCATTATTTTACTTAAATCGTCAATCAATTTTTTAACTTCTACATCGGTCAATTTACTTATATCATCAAGATTTTTTTCTATATTTTCTTTCTTTAAAAATTCATCATATTCATCTTCTGTTATCTCATTATTTGCTTGTTTTATAAAAAATAGTCTTTGATCTTCAACTGCCATAAACTTTACAGTTAACTTACCAACTTTTTCTTGTTCTTATTCGATATCCGCTAATTTTTCTGATACATTTGTTAAAATATCTTTAGCTTCTTGTGATGTTAACTCTGCCAGTCTCTGTTCAAGTTCGAGCGGATTATTTATCAACCGATCTAATGTAGCTTGTCTCGCAGCAGGATCAGCTATATTTGCTACAAGCGCCTCAGCTAATTTTCTTTTTTCCACATCAGATCGCTCAATAATTCTTCCAGCAGCTGCTTCTTGTTGTTCTTTAACTAATCCGAGTAAACCTTTTTCTTGTAATTTTTTAGCTTCTTCTTCTGATAGTGGCTTACCTTCAGGTTGTTTTCCAAGTAAAGCCTCAGTAACTGGTTTGAGAACTTTAGCTGCTGTTTCTGCTGCAGCAACTTGACCACGTCGAGCTTGCTGTACTAGCTGTTTAAATTTTGCCTGAGATTGCGCAAGTGTTTTTTAGATTTTCTATATGTTTTCTATATTTTGCTTGTTTTTCCATTAATTATATACTATTTTCTATAAAAATTATTGTAAATAGTTTTCAATACAACATCGAAACATTTTATTCTTATCATTCGTTAACTTATCAAACAAAAAGAAATCATATCTATTTGCTGTTGCTTGACGGTACAGTTCAATAAATTTATCTTTTGTTACGTCGCCGCATTGTTCGTTCGCGATATTTCTAACGTCAATATTGTCAAGTCCAGGAAATAATATAAAACAGCCAGTATTTCGCCTAATAAATCTTCGACATTATAATATCCTTGAGCGAGATAAATAGAATTACATTTCTTATTTCGCGACAGTGAAAAATACGATCTGATTTTATTCATTTCCTCGTTGTTTAGCGGAATATCATCAAAAACAACTATTTTGTGTTCGGACGAATCGAGTTGATTAACTGGAACAAGTTCTTCCGGTTGTTTGATAATAAAGAAATCTTCGCCAGATTCAAGGTCGTCACGAAGTTTGTCATTATAATTGTTAAGTAGCTCGTACTTATCCTGTTGGGGATTAATTTTGTAAATATAAACGCGATCGTAGTTAAAATTATCTCCTAAAAGTAAATTCATAAGCAAATTTGTTTTGCCAGATCCAGTTCTACCAACAATAAGATGATGACAATCTGGAAGCTCATTGTTATGTTTATGTTTCACCAACCGCTCTGTATCAAAGTTTAATGTGGACGATTTTGCCATTATACAATTTTATGGTATATAATTTTGTCAAGCAGTAAATAAATAATGAGTTTTTACTCAAAATTTGGAACATTAGTAGGAGATTCAACAACTGCTCAGCAAGCTGATTTATCTAAATACGCAACTCTTGATCAGCTCAAAAATGAAATTACTAATTTATTAAATATCACAAGTGTTGATCAAAATGAAGTTGTTATTTTTCAAGATAAAGAAGGACGATTAAAAACGAGTAATATACAACTATCAGATGTTCTTGTACGAATTCCCACCGCGGCTGTCAATAATATAGTTATTTTTGCTGATCAAGGTAAAATGCAAGATTCGGGCAAGTCTATTAACGATTATGTTAAGAAAGCTGGCGATGTATTTACTGGTGACATTGTTATGTCAGGAAAAAAAATTACATATCTGGGAAATCCAACCGCAGATACAGATGCAACAACGAAAAAATACGTCGACGATCAAGAATCTAAGTACGTGTCAGTGCGCGGTGGTATTATGTTTGCATTTCTCAATATGAACAATAATGGTATTAGTAATCTCAGAACACCAGAAACAGATTTCGACGCCGCAACTAAAAAATACGTCGACGATAAGGAAATTCCAATAACGACTTCGTTAACGACAATCAATGATGGAATTGCCGCATTTAGAACTGATTATGTTAATCATGTACAAACGTTTCTAAATTTTCGTAGAAATGTAAACAGATCTATTAACGAATTTTTTGGAACTCCACCAACTGTTATTATTAATCTCGCTGACATTAACACAAGACTCAACGATATCATTAGTGGCATTCCTAACATTATTCAAAAAACTAATCTCGATAAAATTCCACACGGACGAGCTAACAATATCGTGTACACAGTCGCATCAGGAAAAGCAACATGGTCACAGCAAAATAACACTTTTAAACACATCGCAGAAGTCACTGGTGTATATAGATTATCTGTGTTTAGCAGTGCAAAATTCAGTATATTTACCACATTTCCATGGCGTCATTCAACCGATGATTTTTCTGGAATTGTGTCTATAGTGTTAAACAAAGATATCGAGGAAACGTTTATGCTGATAGCGGATGATAAAAAGTTAACCGCAGCGACTTATTGGTGGTGTATTGAGTTTGTATCTGAAACTCCCGAACTAGTTACTTAAATAATGGTATATAAACAAATATTATATAATGAAAAAAACAATAGTCGATTTTAATCATATTTCAGAAAACATTCCAAAACAAGATGTTGACGCGTTAATGCAATATTACAGATATTATCATAAAAATCTTTGGTGCGTCAAAAAATGTTACAAATACTATGCAAAAATACTGCGAGTGATATCATATCTACCGCTGCTAATGACCGGTTCTGGTATAATTTCAAGTGGCGCATCATTAAATCCGTTTTTGTTAATAATATCTGGTGTCGGTGTTTCTCTTGCAGCAGCTTGTAAAAAAGTTGAGCCTCGACTCGCGACTAAAAAAAATGCTTGCAAAACAGCAAGTGTCACCTATAAAAAATTACTTGATCAGATTCGATCTTATTTGCGTGGTATAAAATATGATATGGACGACTTAATACGCGAGTTCAGCATTATTGATAGCATGTTAACAGATATTCTGCCAATGAGAGTCAGCAAATACGAAAAAGATTATAATAAAAAGTAGACGTTTAATTTTGTGTGGCTTTAGAAATATCCTTATCAAATAATATATCAACCATATTATCGATAAATGTCATCACATCATCTGCCCAACCCGTTATTCTCATATCATTTTCAGTCGCGAATAACCATACTGACCCATATTTCGGCGATATATGATAGCCTACATTTTTAATACAATCGCTTATTATTTTAGGTTTTATACCAGTATATGCTGACGCTGCTTTGATTGAATTAAATCTTTTACAAAATCTATTTGTTAGATCAAATCCAACATGTCTTATTGAATAACAGAAGGACATTATATATATATTTCATTTGTTTAATATAACATTTTGACTAATAAGTACGTAGTAGTAAAGAGTAATTGATGTATCCTAGCTCAGAGACACCTCGGCCCCAAAGCGTTGTATGTTAACATTTTTGTCAGAAAATGTGTTAGCATTTTGAGCTAAAAAGGACTGCTGACAAAAATGTTAACATACAACGTTTTGGGGGGCCGGGGGGTCTCTGAGAAAGGATCATCAATTACTCTTTACTACTAAACTGACAAAGATAGGACCATGAAAATCAAATTAGTACAGCATTTATTTAGTTAAGTGTATACTCGACGATTTCCACTAGATTGTTCAGATCTTACATATCATTGTTCGTATTATTCTTTGAGCTTCTTCAAGTTTTGAAATTTACGATTATATTGGAAACAGCATCCAAGATGATAGAAGGTACAAACCAACGTTATGAACTGACAAATTGGAAAATATTTTTCCCAGTACGATCCCGTTACTTCTAAACTGTTGGCTAATTGTTTAGTAGATAAGTACAGAAATTCAATTTCATTCTTTCATGGTTGTATCATTATATATATATATATATATATATATATATATATATATATATATATATATATATATATATATATATATATATATATATATATATAAACAACTATTTCTATGTAATTATCTAATGTCTTTCATTAAATAGAACAGCAATGTATACAAGTAACATGATTTGTTTGCAATGAACAGCAGGTGGTTCATTTTTCCATAATGATAAAACTTAGATAACATCACGCCAAAATGGATTTTAATGGATCTTAATTCTCTTAATTAACTGTTTCTAATTTAAATTATTGTGTAACGCCAGAATTTCCAAGTATTCGCTGAAAAACCAATTTTTGCCTCATCCACGAAAATTTTATATAACTCACAAATAAATAAGTGAATCACATTTAATCTCCCGTCTTTAAAAGGAACTTTTTTTTTTTTTATCCCTATAAGGTTACAACCTCAGATGAACTTAAAACATGATTTATCCGGTTCATTATCGGATGAAGGATTTGATAGGACAGAAAACAACTGAAATGTCCCTTTATTTAGTGGACTTGTACAAACATGTTATATACCCAATGGACAAAACGCCTTCATAACTGCTAACAAAGTATTTTAAAGGTAAAACAATGTAAAATGTTTCAATACATTACCAATGCCAAAGTAATTTGGTAAAAGGACGCTGAATAATCAGTCATACTTTTCATAAATATTATTCGCGTTATGAAAATGTTCCTGATATTTCCATTTGAACCTTTCTAGTAACAAATACAGGCTGCAAATAAAGTTAAAAAACTAGTAGATATTGTTCAGATGGGTTTTAATTCAACTCCGAGTTTAAAAGGTTTTGAGACCAAAAGCTTTAAATACGTTGATTAGGCGCAGTAAAATTGGAACTTGATGCTATTGAAAACAAAAAGCTTGAATTTGTAGAAGAAATAGACGCTCTCAATTATTATCGTAATTACATGTGGTGTTATACAATGGAGATATTATAAACCCTAATTAACTGTGGCTTTAATCTGTATCGAGGCAAAACAGTGCGTTTCTACACTATCGACTTTGTATATATATGCTGCAATCAATTTCGCACGCTAATAACAACAAATGAGCTGTATTGAGGAACACTTCCTATTTCAGAATGATCTGTTTTTAATTCCTGCTAATATTAGTCAAAGCAGCAAGAAAAAGCGGTCGATATACATACATACATAGATACATACATACATATATATATATATATATATATATATATATATATATATATATATATATATAGAGAGAGAGAGAGAGATTTTAGTTATTTGAAATATATAACACTTACTGCAAATCGAGAGAGAATCTAGGCGTATTCCAGGAATGCATTGTTTACACGTGTCATAAAACATATCAACAGTCACCTATTGAAATAATAGCCCAAAGAAGTAGTACACGCAATACATATCGAAAAGATCGTATACGGGTTGCTTGTCAAGTTCTCAGCACATTTTTAAGAACATAAATCAGCTTATCGCTTTAGATTCAGAAACCTCATTAATGATAGGTATAAAAAAGAAAACAGATTACTGCTATCTGTACAGAAATTAATTTAAATTTTCCGAGTAGCTGTAAATGATATACATACAGTTCATAATATTAGTGAGTAAAACATGACATCAAATTTGTTGAATTTCTTTCATTAAATTTACCTACATATACCCATACATGAACTCAAATAAAGACTTGTGAGGTTTGCATGGTATTTGCGGCTGTTGGGGTTCTTGATTGGTATTAGGGGGCCATAGCGTCTCACAAACTGAGGTCAAAAGTTGGTACTTAAACATAACTTAAGTCTTGCTGATTTTGAAACAAAATGTGAAAAGATACCAGTTACAGAAAAAGATGCAACATTTTTTAATTAAGTTAATTTCAGTAAGAGATCTTAAACTTCAACATTCGAACTTTAATTATAAGCTACAAACCTTTTTACCTTGGAAAAGGGCATTTATTACTGCGAGGAACCCGAGTTTTGAACAAATGTGTGCATATATAAAAAATGAATCACATATACTCGAGTGGCTGCATTTTGCCGTGATAAACAATATATGATCAACTGTTTTAACCTCGGTGCATAAGTGCGTATTTTACCGGGAGTGATCCCAAGGTGTTCTGTTTTGAAGCTAGATAAATTTTACATCCCCCGTACCTCCATTCACTGTCTTGCTATAGTACGGCAAAAATGAAGCTAGTGTCTGGTCTCTAACACCCATTTTGCACCTACAAACGTTGTTAAACCAGTTAGCAATTAGCAAACGATAGAACAATTATCGGTTTAAGATACGTTTTAAGTTACTAATATGAAAAATCAATCCAATATCTCTTGATAACAATGGATCCGTCTCCTAATGGTAGAATCTTTCAATAATTTCTGTGTTAAAGTTCATATGTCACTTGATATGTATGTGTGTATCCCATTTATCACAGAGTGATCTCTTTGACTTTTTAAAACTAGTTTCATTTAATTTATAGCAAAACCCTTATCAGCAATTATAATTCATTTGGAACCACTCGGACACTGCAGTATTGCCATCACCCCACCCCACCCCGTTGTTTGTTTTTGGTGACATAATTGCAATCGCTATCTTCATTGCTTTACTTTACAAGCAAGGGCCCCGTCTGCTAATGCTGAAACCTTTCAGCAATTCTATATTAAAATACATGTGTCACTTGAGGATCTGTATGTGTGTCTCCCATTTATCACAGAGGGATCTCTTTTAATTTTTAAACTAGTTTTCATTTTGAGTATAACAAAACCGTAATCAGCAATAGCCTTTCACTTGGTAGGTATTTCCCTCGTCCTGCAATATTGCCCCCACCACTTTGGTGACATAATGTTAGTCGTTCTCTTCGTTTCTTTATTTTACAAACATTTAATATATCTAAGATACTGTGACATACATTTCTGTATTTTTTTGTGCACTTTCAAGCTCATATACAAGTAGATATTTTTCTTAAATACGTTGTTCTCTTTCCGTTAAGGTCATGTAAGTATTTTGAGGATTGTTCTCTTTATACTGCGTGTACATGTAACATGGACTCGCACGTAAAGCTGTTATTTGTTTTTATTTGTAGCAATGTCATATCTGGAATGTATTGTATCTAATATTATTAAGCTGCAGCTGAGCACTAATAGATTCAATTTTGCTCTTAAATTCTAATTTTAGTTAACTTTGTTTCTATAGGGAATGACTTGTCATTCAGTAACATTCATACTCACTCATTTTATAATTTACAAGTAAGCTTTCTATTGGAAATTAATTACAATGAGATCCTAAATGATACAGACAATCAGTGTAGCATATTGTGGACACCATAATGTTTTCTTCAATCACAATCATTTTCAGGTACCACTATGCCATGTTCCCTATATATTTCATTCCTGTTTCTACATTGTGATGAAAACGTTCATTATGAATATGTTCTGATGCACCAAGACTATCTTAGTCTGTTCGATACTAACTTCAACACAACATATAAAAGAATAAGAATTGATCATGTTGCATTTTCTGAAAATTATTGCATTTTAATGAAATTACTGAAATGTTCAGTGCAGTTACCTTTCTGAAAGTCTTAATGCTGCTTTCTTTTAATTATACGAACATTCGCTAGCAGTCAGCAAATTTCATGGAAAAATGAGAACATTTTTTATTTTATTTTCTTAAGATGCTTTATAGGCACATTGACTCATTTATTATAAAGATGCCTTACAAAAATCAGTAGAAATGAGCATCATGTCACGACATAATCTGTTTTGAACAAGTAAAACTTTACGTCAGAACATTTGGGGGTCCATTTTAAGGTAAAACATGAATAGAGCGTCTTTTGTCTCAAACCCACATTCATTAGTGTCAAGTGGGACATTGATAAATGAATAGCAAGAATTATTTTTAGTAAACGACTCCTTAATATATCATTATTAAATTACATAAAATTAGTAAAAGGTCACTGAACAAGATTGGTTACATCAAATTAGTGGACAGTGAGACCGGCGCATTGAACAAGGAACTTAGAACAAAGAAATTTTTATCAACAATTCCCTATTGTGAAAGAGGTCCGTGTTTCTAGATAGATCATCAACCATACATTTGTACAGAAATTAGAGATATCTTTGGGACAATACAGGCCGTACCCACTCTAACCTCCCTCCCATTTAATAATGCATATGAGATAGATATATAGAATGTGTCAGTGATAACATTTTAATCAATTAATTTTAAAACGATAACAAAATCAAAGAAGACTTATTTCATGTCTTGGAAAGAATAATTGATGTACATTGTACAGAACTAAGAAACAGCTGATCTTCACTACTGAGGAAGTTCCTATCTGTTTTGATTTGTAGCGATATTTGTAGAAACCTGTACATGCCAGGCTTTTGACGTTATGATCAAACCCTTGAGATAACTTGCGATGCTTCGTTTGATGATTCGTTATGAAGTAGAAACAAAGACAAATCTGAGTAGTGTATGGTACCGTCAGTTCAGGAAAAAGTAGTGGCACTCTATTTCCTTTGCTCTCTTGCCAGGTATATTGCGCTGTATGTCTCAAATGCGTTTCTAAACATCAATCGGGCCATTTCCACTCCATGATTCCTCAATATTGTAACAAAATCCTGATATTCACGTAATTCGGTGCCGTTTAGGTGTTCATATCCATGATCTATGTCTCTCGTCAGATAAGCCTTTTTGGTAATTCTTGATGGTGCCGAATCATCATGTTTCGTTTGCCCATCGGTTCGTCGCATTTTCTGAGAATTCCGGGACATTTCGGTAGTTGTCTGTTTGATCCTGTTTTTATACGCCGGAGCAGTGTGATTGTCCTGGTTCCATGGAACACTAGTCTGAGCGAAGGAAGTTTTGACTGGCTGCATATAATAACCGGTATCAGTGCCTCGCGACTGATTTATTGCAGACTTGGTATTGCCAACTTTGGAGGAGACAAATATGGTTGGTGGTTTGGCAAGGATTACCGGAGAAGAAGCAGTAGGCACCTTATATTCTGTGGTCAGGTGATGGATTTTTTCATCTTGTCTACCTCTTGGTATGTCCTCTGTCTTTATTCTTGATGCCTGCGATCTATAATTGACACCATCTTGCTTCAGTTTGGTTTGTGTGAATCGCTCTTGACATTTTGTCTCGTGCCCCTCACCCCAAGCAGTTCTAGGAATTTGTTTCACTAATCTAACATCCTCTTTTTTTATCTCTAAGATAGGCTGTGCCACACCCTTTGCAAGCATTGGTCCGCCTTTATGCAAGAGGAGGGGTGGCCAGACAATGAAGTCAACCTTTGTTCCAGATAATGAGTAGGGCTTGTACAACATTGTGTTAAAATCTTCGAAATGCGTTGCCACTGGTCCCAGCACAACTGGTAGATCTTGTATTGCCATCAACCAACAAATCTGGAAGCACTCTTTGAGATATTCTTTCATATCTTTATCCACTTTCAGGTATACTTCCGCAGACACAACCCTTCTTTTCACGTATGATTCACAATCCTGTAATAAATATCACATCAGCATAAAGGTCTAATATACATATTGTTACTCCTTCAATATAATTACGGCTGAATTATGAGGCGACAATTTGGAGTACTTATTAATATTTCTTTGGAGGAACTGATCGTTTTTAGAAACGTTCTGTTTGTCTTTTCTGCGAATTTATTTCTACATCATATGAGGTTAATAGCATGAATCATGACACATAACGGACACATGTATGCTGATACCTGAAAAAGTAGACCAACCCTTGAAATATCCACCAGTTGTCTTGCCTTCTTCAGATGAAGTTTCATTTCATTTCCAATCTAAATATGAAAAAATATATTCTCTTAATTATATCCCTTTTCACAGTTAAAAAAAATACATTTGGACCATTGGAAGATAATGTAAAATTTAGCTACCACTTCTGAGTTTGACTACAATTCATACTGGCAGTTTACTCCTGTTGTAAATATGGACACTAATTTCTAATTTGCTGTTAAGTTTGAGATTTGAACTGGGCATGCGTTTTCGTTAAAGCTACGTTCTTGAGATTGATCTGAAATAATGTAGATGATTGTAAATCTCTTAGTGCTTTAGTGTAATTTAGACAAAGTGTGAAATGAGATTCATAATTCTTCATACTTGCACAGATGAACCTCCTGTAACAGCTCTTACAAGTTCATCCATCTGCATTTCTGCTCTCATTTTTGCAAAATTGTGACATTCCTGCAAAACATAACTTGATAAAGTACAAAGTATGGTTTGATACCGTATATGTTTTAAAAACTGTCTGAAAGGTATGGATTTGAAAAGAATATTTAAAACAATGAGTTCATGGCCCGAGTATAGGAAAAAAAAAATGTTCTGACATTTAATTGCAAAGATGTAGGTAACCGACATGCAGAAATGATTAATGTATTTTCGTTGTTACGCCCGAAACAAAACTTATCACAGCAGACACTGTAAGAATCCATTTAAGTACATATCGTATCAGAAAAAAGCGTGGACTACGACTTTATATATATATATATATATATATATATATATATATATATATATATATATATATATATGCATGCGACTGTGTAGATGTGAATGACTGAAGTATTATCAAATTTGCACGCGTCTTCTAGTTGGACAACAGCTGATATTGAGAGTGTTGGACGTTTAAAATAGGATTACATTTAAAATAGGATTATTGAAAAGTACGGGAATAATACTATACGTTGTGGATTTTACTTTGAAAAAAAAACTGTACTTGCAATCAACAAGTTTAATAATATCTGAATGGCCATGTCATCCTTTTCTCCATACGTCTCAGTGAGCACTTCAAAAGCGATTGGCCATTGATTGTCATACACCTCTGAGTATCTTTCCCCTAACTTGCTTGGTCGATTTTGATAACTCAGGTCAGCAATGTTTGAGTTGCTGGCTGTCGCATGGTCACTCATTTGTTTACTTAATCTGGAATAATAAATTACAACAGATCTCTTAAAAACGTGTCAGAAATTTTCAGTTGTACTTAAAATGTGTATCTTTCTATTTTTTTAAAATATATTTTATTTCTATCTATATCTATTATAATTAATATCTATCAACGTCTTTTGCTCTATGCACACACCTGTGAATCTAATTATCTATATATTTGCTTTCCTCATACAAACATACAAAGATACAACTTAAAGAGCAACTGATATGATTACTGGTCGTTTCTTTTGTTAAATTAGCTTCATGAACTTCAAGCAATGCTTCACACTACAAAATCCATTGTTCCATGCACTGTCAGATGGAGGAAAACGAAGTGCGAAGTGCTACCCCATCCCTCCAAACCACGCCCAAGGCACCTGCAACAAAACAACAACTATACTTTTTAAGAAATATGTCTTTAAATTGTGACAAACCCAGGAGCAGAGCTGAGATATCCAGAAGTGGAAAGCAATTCTTCTTTTTTGAAGAATTATTTTCCTTCACATTAAAGACATAATAAATAGGAAATCAAATTTAAAAATTCTTACAAATTAATGTTTTATTATTCTTAAAAAGATAAAGAAATAATTACATATATTAAATTCTCTACATAAAATAATATCTCCTAATTATCGCAAAGTTTCAGGAACATGTATCATTCAGGATATTTAGAAACATATTATGATTAAGAAAATCTAAATTAACCGTGTTAATGCGTTTGTTCTTTCCTCTAATGCTTTTTGTTTCTCTTCTTCGAGGTGTCTGTTGTTTTCCTTCAATCTTTCCGTTTCTTTTTCCAGTCTTTCAATAGCACTAAACATGTCTTCCAGCATTCTACTGAGGTCATTTATTTTTCTCTCCCCGAAAACACTGACATATTCTTTTCTGAATTTCAGCTCCTCTTCCAACTGTTTTCTGAATATCTCTGTCTCTTTTTTCTGAGAATCAAGAATGCGGTTATGCTCTATCGTCAAGTCATCCGCCATATTTTGACTGGCTGTTTTTTCAGTCTACCAAGAAAAATGCAGAATTAAATATTACCCTATGTATTAAATAGGTT
The DNA here is from genome assembly GCA_016617855.1 of Megalonaias nervosa. NCBI lineage: Eukaryota > Metazoa > Mollusca > Bivalvia > Unionida > Unionidae > Megalonaias > Megalonaias nervosa. The sequence continues at coordinate 12,548 of JAECUM010004015.1, read as the reverse complement.
TACATTTTAAGATTAAAAGAAAAAGAAAAAGAAAAAGAAAATAAATTGAAACTAGAATTATGTTTTTGTAAAACACATGTCTTCGTTTCCCTGATGTGACATCCTCCTTCGAAGGTTGAGCCTCATGGAAAAGGTCGCTGAGGTCAAAATCTGCTCCAGGGGCAAATGACAGCTGGATATCTGGATGTTTTCTAAATGAGTATGGGTTGGTGATCTCAATTATTCCCCAACTATTACTCGGGAGCTAATTTCCTGGGCGTAAGTCTCCATGTGTCCTTGTCATTTTCATGGATAATTTTGTACCTGCATGATCTGTTAAATTTGTATGCAAATAGGCTAGGCTTATTTCCAGAGGGTAGGAAAAGATCCCCAGGCATGACCCAGGAGTCCCAGCTTGGGATTCGTTTACATTTGGGCCACTGATGACACGTGTCGATTCTCAGACCTGCGAAACAACCAAGTCCACAGTAATCTGAAATGTGTGTAAAATCACCCCTACCCACATCGCAAGGAAAGAGATCATATTTCCATACATGTAGGCACAACATACATCCACAAGGCTATCTATGAAACAAGTTTAATATGTAGAAGAATTTAAGTACATTGAACACGTTCGACCATGCGCCCGAAGAATACATAGGTGCTTATATACAGACTGTATTAATTGTCCCAGACCTTACAAAGGAACGTGGAGAAAATAGTTAAAACAATATAAAACTGAGACTTCGACAAATTCATTATAATGAACATTTTCCCGTACCACAGGTGTCATATTACTTTACTCTGTTTTAGACCGCTGTTCAGCGTATTCTTGTTTGCATTCATTCTTCAGTCTCAGTGCTTACATATGCTAAATAATGTAAGTGTATCCCTCCATACCAATCCGACGATGGTTGCGTGACTCACGGTAAGCTATCTTGTATTATCAATCGGAATAGCCTGATATCATTCTGATGCGAGTCGAGTAAGTTTGACTCTGAAAGAGAATCGGTGGAAATCGTAGCGATACTTAGCCTTGCTGAACCTGTTGCATTGCAAAATGGTCTGATAAGACACCCCCAAACTCCCGGCCCCAAAAAACAAACAAACAAACAAACAAAACAAAACAAAAACGAAACAAAACAAAACCCCCACAAAAAAACCCCACAAAAAACAAAAACAAAATAAACGCCAAAATGAAACATGATTTCTCCTTGTAATAGCAGAACGTAAAACGTCATTGTGACGATAAGATGACCTGTTTTCTATATATGGGTCTGTGTAAGAACTATAGTTAATGACATCCTTTACATATCATAATAGAAGTTTTGGCATAAATGATGGCAGAATGCATGTCTAGGTACGTTTTAGGAAAGCAAGAATATTTGTGTAGTTTTGCTTGAACATAATTTGACTGAAACACCATCTATCGATAACAGCGATCGGAAAAAATATGGCTGAGATATATTGGAGCACCACTAGAATCTGGTTTAAGGAGACTGGTAAGATTATGGCCAATGAACATCCGGCTAGATGCACGAAGAATCGATTCTTTTATAATGACAAATATTTAAAATAATACTTGACGATGTTTCAATCATTCAAGAAATATTTGCACTTTAAAACTGAAGAAATCATTCGGTTTCAATAGCTCAGATACTAAAAGAAACTCAGAAGTAATGTTAGTGATACTTCTCAAATTCGTAAGTTTTGGCACCCGAACATCGATTAGATACATGAAGAACAGACTGGTTTAAAATGATATGTGTTGAAAATAACACTCGATGGCGTTTCACCAATCATTGAAATACTTTCAGTTTTAATGTCTGATGTTATAACTGAAACTTTGTCACATAAAATAGAAGGAATCGTTCGAATTCCTACGTTGCTGTTAGCTATTACACGTCATCTACTCACTGTGACGTATGAGGTAATAATAGCCACGGGCTTGAGGGTATTTCAAAAGGGCTGTAATTTGCATCAGAAAGAGATGAGGACGCTCTGAATGATTATACTACGTCATTAGCCTCGGTCACCCGCCCCGCTTCTTAACAGAAAGTCAGGCCATGGCTTCGATAAAATTAAATAAAAAGACGTTGGAAAAGACAAGTGTACCAAGCTTTGGGGCTTTCTACGGCTCTATGACCATTGAAAAAGGCAAATTAAATTAATAATCAAAGTAATGTATGCAAAATCACACCTTTAAAATAAAGAAAAGTGAAATTTATATCAGTCAGGAAAAATATTAAGTTCTATGTATATTAGTGTAACGTAATTATGAATTCATACTTTTGATAATCCCAACATTTATTCAAAGGCTGGGATCAAAAGTTTATCCGCTTGATGTTAAGTATTGTGAAATAGGGCCCATTTTCAATATTTGTACCATGTATTCCTCATCGTGATATATGCATTTATCACATAGTCGTTAGACTTTGCCTATAGTGTGTGGAGTTTCATATTTTTGATATTATAGCATGTGAACATATCACTTTATGTGATTCTGATTGGTCCAAATAAGCCCATGAAATTATTGTGCATCACTTTATGTGATTCTGATTGGTCCAAATAAGCCCATGAAATTATTGTGCAGTATTCTCTTTACTGATTGGCTGCGATCGTGGGAAAACTTTTTTAACCCCGCCTTCTGGGACTTTTTGTTTTCAATGAACATTTGGCAGCCATGTTTTGATTCGATTCACGAAAGGAATTGGGGAAAAAATGCTCTCGTCTGTCAGATTATGGCCAATTTGCAACCATAGGGGTTTGTTACGTCATGTATAACATATCATAACATGCAAAATGGCTAAAACCCCAAGACAAGAACAACAACAACAACAACAACTAAAACTAAGGATATTGCTTATAGTTCATAGCGAATGTGTAAGTTGGGGTTGGAGGGGGGCGGGAAACCTGTAGCATGGAATCCACCCGATATACAAGAGTGGTTGAAATGTTAACTTACAGAAGTAAGTCAGCTCACCTCTTTTACAGAAGAATGTGGAGATAAACCGGTCTCCAAACTGACAAAAGTTTATCCAACCACTGCATATTTACGCGGTAAATATGTAATGCAATTCCGACTCAAAATGAAATTCGTTTACGTGTTCTGTGGTCTGCTGTTCCAAGTCAAATACTGCAAATATCCGGTCACAAATACATTACAGTAAATATGGGAATTTCTGCATCCAGTAAACCTTCTTTCACTTGAGTATTGCGACAATGTAATTTTTAGTTGTGAAAGTGACATATTAGGTTACGTAAACATGGATCGTCTACTGCAGTCTAACGGGGTACTGCATCAAACAATACATCACGCGCATTGGACATTTTGTGTTGAAAATGTTTTTGTCTGTGCAGAATGTTCTGTTTATTCGGAAGGACGGTTCTTTGATTTAAAGATTGTAAGAAAAGTATATTCTACTTTTAAACGCTAATACTAGTTCAACTTTGTTTGGAACTATTTTTTTATCGCACAACAAGTGAAAGGCGAAATGTCGGTCAGAATTAACGAAATTATTCGTTCTTCTTTCCATCTAAATAATTTCCACTGAAGTAAATACTATGTGGTAAAAGAATCTCACATGGGTAATGATTTAATATTAAACTTATTCAACTCGTTGAATAATGTCCAGCTTTTGCGAGCCGAGGCTCGCAAAAGCTGGACATTATTCAACTCGTTTCATAAATTCAGTATTAAATCATTACCCATTTGAGATCCTCAATATACTATATGCAGATACGGTCTGTGCAGGCCGAGACTGTGTGGGAAGAGTCTCGTCTCTTTCCGATGCAAGTGGAGTTAATTGACTTTCTAGCCTGGGTCACCCGGGCCGCTTCACCTTTCATAGCCATACAGTGGATAACAAACCAGGGTCTAGGTAATGAAACATAAAGCAAATATAACAACAACGAAAGCAACAAATTTGGGGCGCTAGGCGGTGCTGGAATGTTGACTAAGATTAACTGAAATTAATCATGAAGTCAAAGCAGTCCAATTTGCGCCTTTAAGGTAGAGAAAAGTCAAATGTATATTAGTCAGAAAGAACGCCGCAGAAACGTTTAGTTGTATACAAACCAAGCGCCTTTTTGACGTCATGCTTGATGATAATATCTTGATGTTATCTAGACTTTCTTAAGGCATAATATACATATGTATCTACTTGATGTAAAGAAAAAACCCACAAGGGAACGTAGCTTTTGTATTGTTCAACAGTCTGATGTCTGCAGATCCTCTATGCAGACACATTCTGGACAGGCCAAAACTAGTTGCTCTCTGAAAAAGTCTTGGAGGTAATCATAGTGATGCTTCCCAACTTGGCAAACTTTTGGCGGACGGATATACGGCTAAATGTATGACTTATAAAATGATATGTGCTAAAATTAACACTGAACAGCGTGTCAACTATCAATACAAGACCCACACTTTTTAATTTTTAATGTTATTTCTGCAACATGCCGCCCTGTTGTTGTGACGTAAATTAATTATATTTTACGTAATAACAACCATACGACACGGGAAGATCAAACGTGCTATACTTTATATCCACTGTCGTTTCATTACATGACCCTCTGTGATTAAAGTGCACATAATGTCTCTGATTTCCATGAGAAGAGTATATTTTCACAATAATTTAAGAAAAATATTAAATTGCTTCACATTAACATTCTGAAACCAGAAGCGATTGAAGTTAGTGTTCCTCAAACAGGACGTTTTGCACTAACTGACCTAGGCACAGGTCAGACTATGCAGTCACTTTCAGGTCGAATTGTCATTGGGTTTTTTTTTTTTTTTTTTGGTCTTTTTTAAAATCATCTTCTCGGTATTAGTTACCAAAGGAAAATCAAGGTTGGAGCTGAATCGAGAACTATGGCATTATTTGTATTGTCTCGTTTAACTGCGGTATCAATGGTGGACTATTTTTTACCTATTCACATTTTTATCCCTGAGCAAGCTATCTTTAGCATACAACGCATATTCAGCATAGTAACGTTTAATTTGATGGTATTAACAGTACATCATGTTAAACTTAACCTAATTATTCATTTAGGAATGTGTGAAAAATAATCCTTCATTATGCGTAGGTGTTGGATACGAATATTCTGAATTCGTGTACTTTCGCAGATTAATAATTCTTGCGGAGCAAATTACCGTTCGCAGTCAATGTCGCGTTTTGGCGAACAAAGGTTGTAGGAACGAAATAATCGTAAGAATGAATCAGAATATTATATAAAATCATTCATCTTTTCTGCATCATATTTATATACATAATTTAATGACCGACTATAAAAATAATATGTGGTATTATCCATTATTACCACCCATTTATATTAATCAATGAGATAACTTATGTTAAATATTTGAGTTAACCGTGTATTTTATTTGCAGGAAATTCTTGCTATAACAAATGTGTCCCCCACCTTTGTTTCTCACTCAGTAACTCGAACAGCACGTGTGCTATAGTTTCGAGCTCGATTATCGACAAAATTCCACTTTATACATATCCGTACGAAGTAATAACAATATCTGAATCGGTATATTAGTGTATTTTACTTTTTTATTACTTCATGGGAATGTTATGACATGTGAAAGGGCAATTAACTTCGTTAGATGTGATCGATACTATTTTTTTAATGTGGTCTTTGGCGAATAAATTCTTCAGCAAGTAAACACAAATGATGTGAGGATTTATAGATCGTCCGATAATCAAGAGTTCTAGAGTATTTGAAAAATGTTTGAACGACTCCACTTATGAGGCTTTCGGTAGAAGTTAGTTTTTCACACGAAACATCGTGTTTGAAATATTATAATCGTTTAGCATTTCCTCGAGGTTACATCCCGATTTGATGACACCGTTGATCTTGTCCATTATAGTTTCACGGCGACCGTACTATATCTGCAGTTTCATGTCAACGGAAGGTGTGAAGCAGTATTCAACTAATGTTATGATGGCATAACTTGTTAAATATAAGTCAGTGCCAGTTTTACACATAATGCGATGCAGAAAATTATCGACAATTATTTGCAAATATGGCCTATATTTATAATGTAATTTTCGAATTTGTCATTATCTGTTACAAAATCATACGTCTAGCTGAAATTGAAATACATCTACCTGTTCATAAAAAATGATCTCTCAAGTTGTTAGGATTTGTAATTTTCGTTTTTAGCTCATCTGCTCGTTAAAGTCCAATGTGTGTCGTCTGCTCACAATACTTTTTGCCTATTCCTCTCAAAACCCGCTTAATCAATCTGCACGTGATTTTGCACTGATCATTCTAGTTACAACACCTTTCAAGTGGACTCCCATCTGTCAACCAATATAAATAAAGTCCTTTAAAAACCCGCTCAAGAAAATTCGACCATTTGACAGAAAGCATCCTGCATTAAGGTCTTTCAATATTAAACAAATGACGAGTATCTGCCATCATATTTGTCCATAGTACTAACCTATGATTGATGATCCAAATATCTCAAATACATGTATGAACAACTGTCACAGTTAGGGCATCGTGTTTACTAGCTTTGTCAACTTAATTTATTCAGAATTAGTTCGAAGTTCCATGCCTTCTTCTTTCAGTAGTCCTTAAGCATTTGACACAGCATACACATTTATTTACATACCAAACAGTTTGAATAACTAGCTACTTGCAGTAAAGGAGTTCGACGTTTCGTCGGTAACAATCGACGAAGAAGTACAAAAAATTAAATATCATATCTATAATATAAATATGTACGAGGATTACAAGAGGTCATGTTTTAAGATCTCTAACTTCAACCGCTGAACTGTTAGCTAGAGTACACAAACGCTTTTACTGTAGCGCAGTGAAATTTTTTTTATTTCATTGCACTGCATTACTTGTTGTCATATTTCCAATTTCTCGGTGCTTTTTTTTCACTGGTTCCTGCAGAGGGTGTGAACAGAATATAACCGTTGGGAGGGTGGAAGGGAAGCGTTGTCGTACGCTGAGCAGTTCACTTCCCTTTGTCCCCCCGTCTTCTACGACCAAAAACATGTTCACTTTGCCAAAGCCCCCACCGTCACTTATCCCACTTCCCCTGACTCCCAACGACAAAACACCAAAATATGGGTATACCTAAAAAAAAAACCGCTTTATCTCAAATAACCAGGTAGAGGTTTTGTAGCCCGGGTCTCTAGAGACGCTTTACTGGGCACAAGCCTAGCGACGGCAATAATATAATTTGTTTTGTTTTTTTGAGACACAACCTGTTATTTTTGCATCAACTTCGGGAAGTATAATTCGTGATTAGCTATATATTCGACATTTGCGAGGAACTGTTTTAGGGGCGTTAAAGGCCGGTCCTACGCTGTTATAAAACAAAAGCCATATCTTATTGTAGCTCTGTGTTCCTTGATTAGGAAAAGTGATCCTGTTATTGTCAGATCAACGAATCAATATCAAACTTGATCCGTTTATATGGTTATAATTAAACTGAAGAAGCAATTACCTTTGTTTAACTCTAAATACGAGCTTATTTGAGACCATATATGTTTTCTTTCTTTGTGTTAAAGCAGTGGTGGGCAACTTCTCTAGTCGGCGGGCCGGATATGGGAAAATGAAGTTCTTGGTGGGCCGGATTACTAAATCAATACCCTAATCTTAATACTGCTTTTTTGCCGACTTCTGTGAAAAAGTACTTAGGCATCCAATCTTTGTTGAATGCGCGACACTCGCTGTCAACTTTACGTTTCTTGGCAAATTCATGATAAAAATTCAATTGTAAATTCTAAATTTAATCGAAAACAACCAAAGAATAACTAACAGTCACTGTTACTGCGACGCAGTAAGAAAGTAGTAGGAGATTGCGGCCGGATGTGACCGCGGTCCAGTCAAAATCCCGTCGCGGGCCGGGTCAGGCCCGCGGGCCGTATGTTGCCCGTCCCTGTGTTAAAGTATTTATTCGATAGTCTTATTGCATATCTGCTAAGGAAGTATGTGTATCAGTGTGAGATCCACAAAGATGTTTAAAAAAACAAACCTAAAGAGTAGATGCGCATTACCCCCAGTGACGTATACATTTAATTCTACCTCTGTTTTTATGACTATATTTTGACGAAATCTGACTTAGAAGAACGGTATAAAACATTTGCAAAAGTTTGTATTTTCTAAATACTGTCGTTACATTGAATTATTATAGGGTATTAGGGCCTAAACTTTATCTTTAGACATGCAAAACGAAACCAGCTACCAAGAAGTGTTTGGACCATCAGTCATTTAACATATGGTATTACACAGGTCAGTATGGATTTTTTTAAAATTGTTGAATGATGTTAGGGATTCATTGTAAAGGTTGGGTTCCTTTGAAAGCTATGTTTGATACAAGCTCAGGGAAACATATCTTCAAGATAAAAGAACTGATTTAGCATCAGTTTGGAAGCTTTTTACCAAGTGGACACGGTTCCAGATCCACTCATCTGTATATTCTCTGAACTTGAATAATAAATCCCAAGTTGATAATGTGCCATGGCAGACAAACTTTCAACAAGCAAGCCTTAGTGAGTATGGTCCAGAACATAGTATTTCGCATATATCTTGGGATGTATTTTTTTAGTCATGTACCATAACGAACAGCTAATCGGATTATACTCATTACAACATGATTTGTTTTGGTTAGCCAATTTTGACAAACACCTAAAATTAAAATAAAATGAATGTTTGATATATAACAGGTTTAGTCAAAATATATACACTGCCAAACATCTTGCTAACATTTTATAGTAAAATCACTTTTGACAAAATGACATCACAGCTTTCGTTTCAGATGTTATACTTAGAAAAAGACAAAACGACAACAACACAAAAACATACATTTAATAAGAAATTATATGAACATTGAAATATTATTTTATCGTTGTATAGTTGATAGGCTAGCTAGTTATATACCTGAAAAAACTGTGACTTCAGTTTATTGATATCGATGTTCTGAATATCTCCAAGGGCCCTTACAAATTCTTCCATGTTTACCGCGGCATTTTCTGCAGACGGCAAACCTTTAATGCTATCCATGCGAGTTCTTAACCACGAACGTTGTGTCGGCTCCATGCCAGTATTGTTTTCCTTATGAATCCTCTGATTTGCGTTTGGCAAACCAGACCTGCAATGCAAAAGTATTGTATAATAGTTTCTATGGCAACAGTTTTTATGGCACATCCATTCTTAATTCTGGTTCATTATCCCCGCGCTTCTTTAGCGGGGATAGTGTGATACAGTCCATTCCATCGTCTCTACGTACATACGGTCGTGCATTTGTAATGTCCCTAATTTCCTCCAACACTGTGCAAGCAAGACGCGTACGACTTGGTTAAATGATACCTATACCAGTGTAGATTGTGCCAACACTTTTGGAATTTGATCACGACCCTGAAAATGGATCTAGTGTGTAAGGCTGATTTCACATAAGTTTCAAATAATGCCCGAGTTGTATGTCTTCTATGAATTGGCATATATGATGCCAGATTGGGACTCCTGAGTGATACCCAAAGGTATATCCATATCCCCAAGAACATAGCTCTTGGATCGTAACATAGAAACTATTGAGTTCAAGACCATGTAACCATTTTGGGCATTAAATAACACATTTCTACATGCAACTGACTTCGATTTCCGAGGAGACTTAGGTATTGGTTCATAATTGGAAACTACCGAGATCCTCACCCTATAGCATACATGCACTTACTAGGCATCAAACGAACAAATGTATCAATGCAACTAAAATTGGCTACTGAGTCCACCCTTACCATAAATGCCTTAGTCCCAAGGTCATAGCTCTAAAACTATCAAGATCTCCACACCATAACCTTGATCAACTGGAAAAGACGACTACACGTACCTAGCACATGTTTAGCTCTGGGGTTTTCTTGGCAATCAGGAACCTAAGAAGCTCAAACTTCGAGTTTTAAATCATAACGGATAAGCGCGGAGATACATGTTGAGCAAACACCTATGGCCAGGTATATACCTGATGGGCTTGCAGAGACGATGCATATACCTAGATATGATTTACTTTTGGGATAATCTTTGCCTATATTGATCTACCTAAGAGGTTCAAACGTTGGGTTTTAGTCATAACGGGTAACTGCGGTTTACAAACGTAAACTTCTTGTTCTCTTATGTAATGATTATTGTCAGGCATATATAGTTTATTTGTTGACTAATCTCAAAGGAGTCGATTTCTGCAAGATACGTTACCGCTGTATAAGAAGAATGTGCAAATCAACGGAACATTGTTATCCACGTGCTTTCAAAGAAGGATAAAACAAAAATGTTATGATCCCCACGTATAACTACGTATACATTTATCGGGCATGTACAAATTCAAAGGATGCAAGTGACATTGACCCGAGCGTCAATCTCTATACCCAGAGACTAAGCCCTTGAGTGGTAACTTGAAAACTAATAGGTTCCATACACTACCATATCAACACTCACTGGGTATGACAGGACAATTTCACACAAGAACTAGAATTGTTCATGTTCCGTCCCTACCCCTTACTGGACTTGGCCCTAGGGTAGTAGGTTGGAAACTATCGAGATGCGCACCGTATAACTATGTACATACTTACTGGGCATGTAAAGGACAAATGCAGATACCTTACGAACATCTGCCCATGGGACAGTCTTTACCATCAGGGAGCTAGGAAACTTGCTGACACTTTGGGATGGAAGTCAAAACGCGTAAGCTTGAGCTGGTTTTGCAAACATATAATTCTCGTTTGTATTGCTGTATTTATTCTCGCACTTTCGAAGAAAGTCGCAAATATTGTGAAACAGTTTGTATGTAGGCATGTAGGGACAAACGTACGTACTTACCTATTTAATGCTCTTGAACCCCTCCTTCTTCCTTAAGCCGCTCCGGTGGCCTAGTGGTATGAGCGTCCGCCTCGGATGCGGGAGGTCGCGGGTTCTAACCCCGGCCGAGTCATACCAAAGACTTATAACAATGGTACTAACAGCTGCCTCGCTTGGGGCTCAGCATTAAGAGGTTAGTGTTAGGACTGGTTGGCCTGGTGTCAGAATAATGTGAATGGGTGGGATATCGTGCTACATGTCTGCGGCAGATGCCTCAGTGCTAGACATCACTAAAACCTGCCACGCTGCAGACATCGTAGCGATATGACTGAGATTTTTTTAAAGCTACGTTAAAAATCCAAATCACACACACACACACACACACACACACACACACACACACTTCCTTAAAGCTAGACACATTAATGGATTGTGACAATACACTTGAAATTTTTATATCGCCCCTCTTGGTGCAGCTGAAGGAGGTAGTGATGATTTTACATAAATTCAAACAAACGCATGGTTTCTTTCCTTCTCAAGTCAGATAAATAGAATGATTAATGATCCCAGCTTTTACCTAATGATCCTTTATTCTAAAACAAAATCTGCTGTTCGGAGGCAAGAATTTCTAACACTTTCGTATGCATGCTGCATTTTGCATTTCAGACAAAGACCTGTTGTTCGTTGCATCCTTTTAAATTTCAGTATATTATTTCCTGTGAATTTGTTTTTCGTGTTCTTTTTGCTTTGGTCCTCATAGGAATTACCTGAATCGTACAGCTTATGAAATTGATAATACTGCTGCCCATTACGAAACTCACCTCGAGTTCCTGAGTTGCTGGGGTGCGGTGGGGCTATCATAAGATGATTAATGTTAGGACCAGTTTCTTGAGGATCATTATTGGTATCGGTTTAATTGCTTTTGATGGCATTTCCGAAGTCAATACAATTTAATGCCATTGGCGTATTCGGTGGAGTTGTCAAGAACACCCACATTATGACTTTTAGGCTGAGGTATTCCGATGCCTCACATTTAAGGGCATCGTTTGCAGCCAGAAACTGAGGTTTGAGTACCACCTAGCTGCCACTATTACTATGCTCAATAATCAAAGATCATTACTTCCGGTTGTGCTCACTCGCTACGTTGTATCGTGCACTAGGGAAGGTAAACACACCACCGTGTCCAACTTGTTTGGAGCACGCCCTTATACATAATATGCATGTGACTTAAGAAGTTTTATTTCTTACGATCAAGTTGAATTTCAAATCAATTTCACACGAACATTTGCGGGAAATGATAACTGAGAATAAGCAGTATCCTATGATACGCATGGCAACTTAAATGTCTTGATGAGCAAGGACTATTTCTCTCAAAGTTATGACTCTAGTGACTACTGACATGTTCTTTGACATTTGAAAACGAAAGCACATTGAAGTAAATGTAAAAGCCCCAAAGCATGATTTATTGCAAACAAAAAATATGACTGTAATATCTTATAGTAATATTAGGTTTTCACTTTTAAAAAAAAGTATTCTCCAGAAAAATCAATTGGGAACTTTACAGAATTTATCATTAAATAGAAAGTGCTATGCGTTTTAAATTTTTTGGTTGGGAAGGTATTTTATATTAATAACGTAGGTACAGGAATGATTCTCGCCCTACTATCATTGCCTGATAAGTAATAAATAGGATGGTAGGTACATCCAAGTTTCAACTATATGACTCTAATGTAACAAGACCATACCCGAAAAAAAAA
>JAECUM010004014.1:0-19664 GCA_016617855.1 Megalonaias nervosa | reverse complement strand
GGGGAATAATAAACAGATTCCATTATGATAGTTATATAATTTAATTGCCAGCCCCTAGCACTAGTTTACCTTTCATAGCAGTTTTACTAGAAAGCTAGCGAGAGATTCTCTGAGAGATTTATTAGGTATAGAATTTAACGCGTGAATCAATTTCACATCTGCGAGATGTCGTTGTTGCAAATCTTTACTTTTATACGCGACATCATGAACGTGACACGCTTGATCAATCTTATTTACTGGATACTCTTCTGGTTTTGGTTGATCTCGTTCGTCAAGTCGGATATCAAGTCGAGTTCCTGGACCACAATAATTATATCCGGGTAAATGTTTCTCACCGGGGTATTTAGCCCATGGAGTTCCTTGTAATTTTCCTAACGAAGCAGCGATATCAAAACCTGTCTTTTTTGGAACAAATTTATATTTCTTGGTGCCACATTTCACACACTTACCTGTAAGTGCTCGTCTTTAATTTTTTGTTGTTATTGTAGTTAATTCAGTAGTAGGTGTAGATGCTCTGCATCGAACACAATATAGACTCATATTATTAATTATATGGATATAATTGACTTTTCTGCGACACGAAAACAAGAGCCAGTAAAGCACCATCCAGCGCTTCCGAATTCTATCAGAATGATTATAATAGGCCCATCTGGAAGTGGGAAAACGCAATTACTGCTTAATCTAATAATGCGATGGCTGAAGTGGGATAAATTATATTTAATAGCGCCATCTGTAGATGATCAGCGATGTTACGAAGTACTTAAAGATTTTAATGAAAACGCAAAATTGTTGCATGAAGACAGTGAAGTCATAGACTTTATTACTGATATTGATGAGGCGCCATCTGTAGATGATCTAGATGGATTCATTAATAATCTCGTGGTATATGATGATGTCATGCTGGACAAACAATCCAATCCAGCTCGGAGATTTTCACGAGGTAGACATAAAAACACAGACGTGATTTATGTTACCCAGAGATATACACAAATTCCAAAAGTAATCAGAGACAACTGCAATATTTTGGTTGTGTTTAATGGCGTAGATAATTATACTCTACAGAATATTTATTATACTTGGTGTTCAAGCGACATGGACATGATTAAATTTAAAAACTTCTTTTCAAAAGCACAAGCTGTTCCGTTTGGATTTATAACAATAAATCTACATGACCCAAGATCCAGATATCGAATAGGTCTTGATAAAATATTTGGTTAATTTATAGCAGCAGAGAGGGTGAATGACATACGTATGTGACCAGATTGTGAAAAAATCAGAAAAAATCTGGTCATTTAGAGAAGTTTTCATTATTAAGACAAAAACTTTTTTTCAGCCTTCGTAGGAACCCTTAATTTCAAAAAATAAGGTCTCTAAAAAGTTGTAGGGTCCACCCTCTCTGCTGCTTAATGCTAGTGCAACGAGTTACTTATCCGTGAGTTTTAAACTGCAGTGATATTGAGTTACAGTAGAAGGAACTTCAGACAGAATGTTTCTAACTATGCTATTTCCACCACCCCACCCAGGCCGTAGCCAACAGTTCCCACCAATATCAACCACTCTCCACCTTCATACGCACAGATGTGAGCGTGCTTTCGAATAATTGTCATTCTATTTTCCAACAGTGTCCCCTAGACTATTGAATGGTTGGGTTTAGAATAGTTTCAGTACTGTCATACGGGTTGAAATGAAAAAGTTGCACGGGTCAATTAATTAGCGTCATTCGCAATGGTTATTGTACAGATTGCAATTTCGTGTATCGGATTCTGATATTCTTATGCTAAGTTAGATCTTGCTTATTGCCTGAGCCGTTCGGATTAATCGTGAGCAGAGGTTTATTGTGAACAAAAAGTATGTAAATTAGAATTTCCTTTTTGCGCTGTTAGTGAAATAGTCCTAAAATGTACCATGAGTTATAAAAGACCGGATTACTATCAATCAAATCATGTAAGATTTAGCCTTGGGAGTAAAATGTGGGATATACATTTTAAGTTGTGTGGAGTTTGGTTTACTGGAGGACATCAGATCGTCCTACAACTGGATCAGTGAAAGCCGTATTTCTTTTACCAAACGAGAGACCAAGTTATTTGCATTTTCAGTTAGAAAACAAATGGCTTGAACGTAATAATATCGCATGGGTGAATTGTGCGTCTAATGATTTCTTCCCACTCAGGATTGATGAATATTATACCTTATTGTGCTTGATTTGTGGCATGGCGTAAAGTACCAGTCTTCGGCTTTGAAAGGCTTAATCATGGATCTTACAGGTGTTTGGAATGAAATCAAATGCAAGTACAAAATACAGTTTCGTGATGCGTGGTCATTAAGTAACTAAAGTAACATGATTTGGTAATATATGCGCAAGTGAGAATCCTTCAGTTTACAAAGGTTGCTGTCTCAATGTCCTTAGAAATAGGAGAAGCAAGGACCTGAAACCAGACTCACTCATGAGTTTTGAGACCCCCTTGTGTGTTGCAACATAATTAACAAATAACCTTGCACAGAAACAATATTGCTCTCGTACCAGGTAACGTTTTATAGATGGATATGCCATTTGAATGAAGATTCAAACAGCTACCAATCCATCCATGAATCCATAGACGCATACGTACATACAAACGTACATACATACATACATACATACATACATACATGCATGCACTTGACCAGAAACACAATAAAATTTCCTAGCGAAAACCTAGGTCTTGATCTCCCATCTTGTTTTGTTCTAAGAATATTGACAAATATCAGATGGGCATGACCATCAATCATGGACAAATATTGGGTCGATCATTTCTACATCAATATAAATGTCAGTGTATACATCAGGTTAATGATTCACCACCACTTAGTCCAACTGCGGTATTAGTTCTGGTACAAACTGAAGTTGGTCTTGGTGTTTTAACGTGTTTATTTTTAACCTTGCAATCCTTCAATTAACTTACATTGTAACAATGCCTGATTATATTGAAACAAACTGTATAATAGTTCTTCTATTGCTCTGTACACCTAATATGCAGATGTACGACGTTTTAATTTTCTTAAATCTAGACAGTTCGTCATCTGTTATTCCATTGCTAAAGTGCTACTCATTAATAGGTGCCGGTTTGTATTTCAATTTATTTCATTGTAACTGAAATGGTCTCTAAATTTTAACATTATCTGCTTCAAACTAATATTATATTTTCATTTTAAAGCAGCAGATATAGGCTCCAGGAAACTGTGGTGAAATGTTTTGTTTTCCTCTTACACAAAAAGACTATATTGAATAAGGGCCATTTTCTGCCCCCGTTTTCATGCGGAAAAAAATTCTTCTTAATATCACAACTCTATGTGTCATTTTATGATTCGATGCATAAATCACCATATTCTGCATTAAATATGCATATAAATTTCTATTTCATACGCAAGCACGACCTTTGAACATGGGCTGGTATGGGAAATTTAAGAGAAAATGCTACATTTGAGCAATTTGAAACTAGAAATAAGATTTAAGCTCAGGCTTGCTTAAACATGGTATTTACACTAATTGATTAATTTTTATGACAAATTTTGATTCTCATATTAACTTATGTGATCACGTTTGCGCTAATCACTAAAACCTAAAAAAAAATGTTGTTGAGTTTTGCTGTATATGTATCATTGTCGTTGTTTTCCCTGCCAACGTATCGCTACGCGTGAGCAATTAGACCCGCATTTTTATAATGCGCTATATTATTTCCTTCATTCTTATATTACAAAACTTACGGGAATAATAACTTTCAGATATTTTAAAAACAATGTTATCCATTGATTTCTCTCTTTCTTCATTCTTTCTAAATTTGCCATCGGAACACGATTTCTCGAAGAGGCGCTGAAGGGGCATTTGGAACTATATGTAAACAAAAACTACGTGGAGTAAGAATTAAATGGAATTGTATTATTACGTTGCCAATTTTTAGCAAGAGCATGCTGTAAATAATAGGATAAGTACAAATATATTATTTATTTTATACATAAATAACATGGGTTTTTCTACATTTCCATCACGATACCGTTTGCTACGTTTAAGTCACTCGCTATTAGTGTAATTCCGTACATGGTTTCTTTAAATGAATATGTCAATTTCCAGATGGAAACAACAGTTACAACCAGCGTATTGTTTCATTAAATTTTGTTAACTGGGTCTTTTTATATAGTAACAATACTAATTCTTTAAAGCTAAAGCATTAACTGTGCAAACAAAAAAAGATCGTCTGCAGTTATATAAATCTGCTCGGAAGAAATGTGTCATCTGCATCATACACAGATTGATCAACGCCAGCTTCATTAATTCAAATGGTATAGCATTATGGTGCCAAATTGTCGCATCAAGTTCAAATCCCCCAAACCTCCATTTTTTATTCTTCTTGTCTTCTTTCCTTTTAAAAATAAATATCCATCATATCAATAGCCCTCAATTTACAGGTTTGAAATAAAATTAGTAACTGTTCAGTTTTCAAAACCAACAAAAAATAATGCGCAATTTGAAAATCATTTTATTTTTATGTCGTGCAAGGTAACATTTTTTTTATCAATATGTTATTCATCTAAAATGGAACTATACAAGGGTGGCCAGTCATGTCTGCATCAGAAAATGATGGTATTGGAACCAGTGTTGTGAAGTATTCTCCCATAATTAGATAGTATAACTTTCATACAAGTTTGTTTATATTCAATTTTTTCATACTGAATATTTATCACATTTTCCGGTGCATTCGTCCACATGAAGAAAAAACGGTTTTAGACTGACATAAAAATTTTAAACTTGCTTGCTAAATAAATGATATTTCTAACAAGTACTGAAATTAGGAACCATTTCCAAATAGTGGGAACCATGTCCACAGTCGCGATGGAAGCCAAGTAACTGAATTGATTTATGGATTGTTAATTGAAAAGGATAATGTTATTATTTTTATCCCCTAACCAGTAAACATAAATATAAACAAAACTAGTTTGTTCAATTTATTTATCTAAATACTTCCTATTTATTGCAATGGCATATTTGCTTTATTTCATTAAATGATAACCTCGTAACTTTATACACTTACTGATTATAACAACAAAAATTCATAAATATTATAACATTTACAGATGAAAATCTTTTATTCAAATGACATCCTGCTTGAGTATAAGTGCAACTACTATGACTACTACTAATAATAAAAATACCACTACTACTACTACTATTACTACTACTACTACTAATAATAATAATAACAGCATTAATAATAATACTAATAAATGTCCATCTACCTATTTTTTCTAGTAGTAACAAACATGGGGGGAGGGGAGTTGGCACTAACCATAAAGCATATCAAGCATACAGTTTATTCAGACCAAAACAATTCTGAAATAAAATAATTTTGGGATGTAACATGGCATAATGGATGATGCAAGAATTTATGATATAAAACAAGAATTATGATAATTAATACATAATAAGCCGAGTTGTTTCTTTTTAGATACTGTTAATAAAATTAGTTTCTGTCTCCATCCCTACAGGAACTGATAAATAGAATTCGCATGCAATGTGCATCATTATAGACTAAATATGACTGCCCAAGTTAATACTTGCAAATGTATGAAAAGCACCCAACAAATGAGACTTTATGAGACTTTATGTCGGATATGACAATTTGATGAATGGTCTAAAACACTTCAAATGCTGCCATAAAAGGCCCACAATCAATTCAACTTCAAATTCCATCGACATCAAGATCTCACAGACATTGTGTTGTAAGTAAAAGACCATATGGGTATCAAAATCATCTTGCTAATGTCCCACTATGTGCCATAACCCAGTCTTTTGCAGAGTGTAGTATTTTCATAACGTCAAACAGTAAATGTTGCAAATTCCATTTGGAAATCTGCTACTTCACTAATGAATCCCAGCGATCTATCACTGCCGCAAAAGTTTGATTAAAACTTATCAAGAACAGATATTAAATCACTTTTACAAAATGTGAAGGAACTAATTAAAACAAAGTCATATTTTAGCTTTGATGTTCCTTCTTTCTTATCCGATGATGACTATTCCCACCTTTGTTTACTTGAAAACGAGTCAATTCCTGTAACCGTATAAGAATTAAATCCTGGTTCAAGAGAACAACTTGCTGAATAAGCACAAATTGTACTTCAAGATGGATGCATCCACTTGGAAACTGAATGAATTCCCCAGTATATCGGTTGTTTACCTGCGTGACATCACTATGGGCATTTATCAAGTCAAAAAAGGCTCCAAAGTATACAAATGAGCATCTCACAGAGGAGGGGCACTATGAGGTTATGACATGCATGGATTTTCCAGGTTTGTTACATGTAAGAATACAGTCTGGCCACTCCAAAACTAAAATCCATTCGCTTTGGATCCAATACAAGTCGACATATTCCATGGACTCCATCAAAGGATGGTATTATATCTGCAAGTTTGTTGCTCGGGTTGTTGGGTGTTGTGCCAATATATCTAGTTTCCTACGGTTTATTGGCTGCAAAAGATGGGTAAATGATGAGCTGACAAAGAAAGCATCGCTAACTAGTCATCTTAAGGATGCATCATCTATTCCAGAATGTGATTATGACGACGCGGAATCGAATGAGGAGTTGTTTTTCTACACTGTGACCACTACTTTGATCAGTAGTCATCTGGCTCCTTTTATGTCTATATGACGAATGATAATTTTGTATAATTCGGATTGTCATCCATATCATGATGTTTCCATTATTATGGCATCTTATTTGTGTGATATTGAGGAAGAGAGAATGATAATACATAACAATTGCCAGATTAAGGCCTACCAGGGCCCTTATCACTGAAAACATCATAGTACCCCACCCCCACTGCTAAATATGAAATTATAAAAACCTCAAATATCAGAAGCTAAAAAAGGCAGGAAAATACCAGTGCTGCCACCATTCCAAATCAAAATACTTGTACATGCAGATCGAAATGGTCATATATAATTCATTCAATTTTATCATCAGCAAATAATTATAATCTTTTTCTGGCGCCACTAAGCACTTGCTTGGTATGCTTAACTGGTAATCTGGCAATGTACATACCACATTCAAATGAATACAAAAAGGTATATTTTTAAGACATACTCATTAATAATTTGACTTTTTATGTCCATGTTGGTCTGAATAGTTTATTTTTAATGCTTTTTATTCTCTCTGATGACTGTGCGGTCATTACAAGTTCTGTCTGGTCACCTCCCAGTGAATATAAGAGGGGTCCAAGGTTAAGTACACAAAAATGGCAATTACAGTAACAGTTGCTTATCTCAGTTGTACAGACGGCAGGAGTGTATCACCACTGGGTCATATTGTGGCTGGATAAGTGGGGACGTTACAATCATCAGGATTTGCTATTAGTTTTGGTTAACTGCTTCCGTTTGGTAATATGTGTTAGTGAGTGCATTTCTTTTTTCAGTTGCTTCGTCGTCTCTTGCTTGCATAGGCTTTCATTTTAACACTTCTCTGAACCTCCAGTTATATAGAAAGCCTTTCGGCGAGATATTTGCATGATATATGCGTAGGAATACGGACAGGCATGTCGGCGTACATGTATAGTATACATTACTTAAAATATTTATGCACACAATTTGCCTTCGAAACCTCTGTCAAGTTATACTAGTCAATGTAATAATGTGACTAGTTTTTACTTTAATGGTATATATGAAGACATGTTCATATAACGTTATTTTATTCGTTAAATTTTTTCTATACGTTTTTGAATTTCTTCATTGCCCCCATCGTTGGCCTCAGTTTTGAGTCACTGCAAAGAATTGAATATAGGCCTACATGTGCATAGCAGGAGAGAGAGAGAGAGAGAGAGAGAGAGAGAGAGAGAGAGAGAGAGAGAGAGAGAGAGAGAGAGAGAGTATAGACAAATATAATTACCTTAAAAAATGAAAAGGTAGAAAAGAACTTACTTTGACTCGTTTTTCATCCAAGTTTATGTGCAAACTTTTTCCAAAAAGTTCCTTGAAAGCTGAATTCATTTTATAAATCCCCGAATCCTGCACGATGTAAATCACCATCTTTGCTGACTCTAAGTGCTGGTAAATAGCATTTGCAAAACGAATAATAAAATGATTGTTTCCATTGTTCATGATAGGAATATGTTCTTTCTAAACGTATACATCCTCTCATTTCACAGACAACCTTATGCAGTCACATGTAATGCAATATTCCCGCTGGTTTAAAATAGACACAAAAGGTCTAGAGAGTACAATACCTATAGTCTGTTTCTTCCAATGCCATTACTTCTAAACATATTTTACATTTTTCAGAAGTTCATTAAAAGTGCTGAACCAAGAGTATTTTCTTTCTTATTATTGTCCATATTACATCTTTACGGACGAATATACAGTTTATAAATGGACAATAGTTTGACTATAGGCTACGTGAACGGGTGTGGAAGACGATTTTTCTTCTAATGATAGGAACACAGTAGTGTATGTGTTATATAGCCATGAAAATATAAGGATAAAAGTACATAAACACATGAAGAACATTTGTAATTTCCAGTGAAGGTAACAAACCCATATATTCGGCAAAGAAGCGAACGTACACTCCCCTGTTAAAGCCTTCTTTACAGTCATATTCAATAATATCAAACAATCATTGAAATAATTCAATAATATTAAACATCATTCAATAATATTAAACAATATTTTACTAAGGAACAGCTTTTGTATTTTATGATTAAATACCTTTTTGTCAAAGTATATTAGAAACAGTCTCCAGTTGACATGTAAGTTCGATATTCTATTTTTGTCTACGATGGACCAATTTGGACTAGTTTTAGAAACTAAACTTTATTCATGGAGCTTGATAAGCCCTAAAATAATAAAAATGCTTATTACAAATTTGAAACTGAGTGAATAGCTTATTGTAAAGCAGTATCTATGAGAAGTAAATGGAAAAGATGACTATTTTTCATGTCGTCTTTGATAGTGTTTTGATACCCTGTAACATGGCAACGGACACGTGAACACAAAACTGATGTCAGAAATAAACGTTAACCACCTCGTGTACAGTATACGTCATGTAAGGACATTTAGAGATGGGGCAGAAAATGGCTTTTATTCAACATAGTCCATTGCATACTTTTGGTTTTATCTGTTGTTGGCTCTTTCTCCTTCAGGTACCTCCATGTATACCTTGGTTGAATTATGAATTGATACAGAATCGCTAAAGTAAACTTTTAAAGCAATCAAACATTTTATTAATTGTTCAAAATTTAATTTCAGTTTAGTAAAATGTCACGTTTTAAGATTTTTTTTCTAATGTCAAGAGGATTACAATTATTAGCAAGCTCATCCTTATGGAATGTGTGAAGTGCTACATTAGGTTAAATCTTGAATTCTATGCCCATTATTTACAACACAGAATGAGATTGTGAGCCTTTTGCACAATTGACAAAATTAATATAACATTATCTTCTCTTTTACATTGGGTCTCTACAAACTAATAGTAGGTACTCAATCCTTTCGTTACTTCTATTGGAAAGCAATTTCAAACTCGTTTCTTCCACGTAATTGTTGCATCTCTATTTTGCAATTCGTTTTCTTATTTAATATATCGGTTTCTTTTCTTTTTTCGGTTGGAATGTTAACATTTTATAATGCACCTCTGACGTATAACATCAGGATACGAGTGTCCCAAACATTGATACATTTACATATCAGGAGTGTCTTCATTCAAGTTTCTGTTGTAACATTGTCTCCACATCCGTCGCATTATAGAATCTGACTACATGTATCTTTCAACAATTCACATAGGGTCGTTACCCTTGATACAGCTATGTATGTGAATTATTCTGTTTCCATCAATGTAATGGCAAAATGTTTCCAATCAGGATCCCAACTGTTAAACAATGCATCTTAACTTTAAAGTCCTTACATTTCACGAGCACAGATTTGATGTCATAGATTGTGTTGGTCTTCAAGACTGGTTCAACTTTGCATGTGGTATCTTGGTTGTCATATAAACATTTCCAATTCAGTTGTATTGTCTTTAATCTTAGTAACCAATATTTGTTTTAACATATCATTATTCTTTGATAGATAACATTAGTTTCTCTAAATAAAGTTATTGGATTTAGACTTCCACGAAGATTTCTAAACACGCATTGTGTATATCATCTCATTTATTCGTTTTCTCCTTTCGGACAAGAAAAGACATCACTGTAAAACTATTATTTCAATCGATGTATTTTCATATTCCAGATGATTCCAGTATGTATGTATGTATGTATGTATGTATGTATGTATGTATGCATGTATGTATGTATGTATGTATGTATGTAGGGAAGTCTTTAATCTCCTTATTGTAACGTGTATTTATTTATTCCACCAGAAAACCGTACTGTTACACTTTTGTTCTAAAGAAAAATATACCCGTATGTCATGAAATTGTGGATATTTATTGTTTATGTATATTTGGATTAAAATGTACCCGTGTTTCGTTTCTGTGTACAATGTTTCCTGAGGGTGGTTTATTTATATCGTATATTATTTCGATATAGTGAGTTTGGTTCACTCCATTAAACTTATACGGTTTGTCCTTTTTAAGAGCATAGAATAGTAACAGAAATTAGGGGCACGTCCGTGATCTGAATTTCTTTAAAACATTTATGAGATTTTGAAAAATGTCATTAAAATTTAAACTGAACCTTTTGTCCCGGATAAGATTTTAATTTCACACATTTAAGAAATTTTTAATGAAACTAACAAGCATTTACAATGTCATCTAATACTGAAGTCATTGTTTCAAATCCTAATGGGATAGTCAATTAAAAATGTTTGAGCTTGCCAGACATTATAAAATTTCCTAATTAAAAGCAGCTTTAACAAAGCAAGAAATAAATCTCTGTTCTGTGGAGTGAAAGGGAATCTTTTATGATAGTACTTTTGGTTGGATTAGTTAGCAGTATTCGGTTTGATAGGAAATTATAGGAATTGCAGTTTAAAACCCCCAGATGGAATTGGAATTAACAAAGCCTCAACTCCAGAAAGACATGATGAAAATGAAAATGCAGAGGTAGAAAATGGGGCAAGCAGAGGGCAAAAGAAATGGAAATGCAATATAGAGTAAAAAAATTAGAACTGGCAGGCGGAGCACAACCCCCACCACTTTGACACAAGTTCAAGTTTTGATGTTGGTATATATATTAGATTACGTTTAGCGGAAAAAGAAGTTGATAAATAATTTCCTCCTTTTTAGAAAATAGCAGAAAACATGAAATGGCCAAGAGAATATTGGACGTTGTTAGTAAAATGTGTACCTATCGGCAAAGCTTGTGAAGTCTCCACTTGTTGGTTGGTAAAACAAAGTACTTACTAAAATGTGGCTAAAGAATTTATCTTGAAGGTGTTACGAGTCTATGCTCTTAAAATAAGTAACAGAAAAGAGTGAAAGACAAGAAGCTTTGTGAAATTTAACAAATAATTTATTTCCCTAAAATGATAAGTAAAAATGAGATAAAACCATAACGGTATTGCGAATTAAGTCCCAAAATAATTCCAGAATTATAGACACAAGTCGTAATAATAGAAAGACCTGAATAAAACTTAGTCCCGAAGAGATCCAAAACTGATGGTGATGAGGTCTCTGTTATAGCACTTTCCGTTCTCTCTGGTGTATATTTATAATTCTCTATAATTAATCCTATGTACCTTGATTTCTTTCATAGGAATTCAGAATGACTGTAGATAGATGAGAATTAATTACTTGGTCGTCATCCGTGTGTATCTGCTACACACGAGTGCATATAACGCCGACTCAATTGCATCATTTTTTGGTGATGTGTGCTTAGTCGTGATGGAATATGGACTGGTGTGCAGACAAGGCGATGGGTGCTGTTTCCCCGCGGACCTGGGTTCGAATCTTCGTAGAGTACGAATTAAAAATTCTCTAACCTGTGTGATAGTGTTATGTGTATGAAATATTAATTCTGCCTACTTTATCAAGCATTCTCCTATATAATCCAGGGATTGCGCTTTCTGTTCTGTCTGGTGTATATTTGTAATTCTCTCTCTCTCTCTCTCTCTCTCTCTCTCTCTCTCTCTCTCTATATATATATATATATATATATATATATATATATATATATATATATATATGTACACACACACACAAGGCAGATAATGATGCAGATTAATTTACATAGCCTGGAAAGATCTAACATGGCGAGAATGAAAACGGATTATAATTAAATTATCTGTGAATAATCGATTGACGACAACAGATGGTATAAACCTAACATAAATTGAGTTGTATTTTATCATTCCAAAATGTTGAGTTTTTAGTCATGTGTCATAATGGTTTACTCTTCTACATGAAAGTAATGTTATACTGAGAAGTAAAATAAGTCAGCATCATTGTACCCAAAATGTACATGAATGGATTTTACAGGTGAAATTATTATGACTGCTGTATGAGGTAAAGAATGAAACAGCTTGGTAATATATTTATCAATTTCTTATTTTCACACACACACATAATATCAGTAACCAAAAATTATTGCTAACTTACAGTTCAATTCCTGATCATTGTCCAGTTGCCGGATGCTTGTTTTGTTTATTGAAATTTAGTTTTGTTTTACAAACTGTGTAACTTCCATATATTAATCCTTTTGTCACTGTTCTGTAAATGTAATGTATGCCTAATGTTGATATCGGTATGTTATCCCTGGTTACTTGGTCATTTTTTAAGAATAGAATAGATCTCATAAGGGATTTACATTATTAAGAGTAAGTAGGAACGTATGCACCTGCAATTTTTGCTTAACTTCTTTGCGGCTTTTATGGTCCACAGATTTCAAGGTGGTGAATAGTATAGTGGGACGATATAGCGACACATAGACCGTAATGTTAAATTTAGGGGGTTGTACCCTGGCGTCAATGGGAATTTAACATGGGAATTTTAATGTGGGTGGGACTATGGACGGAAAAGATTTATAGCGTCACGTAGACCTCTATGTTAAAGTTAGGGGGTTGTATCCTGGCGACAATGGGAATTTAACATGGGAATTTTAACATGGGTGGGACTATAGACGGACAAGATTTATAGCGTCATGTAGACCGCAATGTTAAATTTGAGTGGTTGTACCCATGCGACAGTGGGAATTAGCATTACGGGACCCTACTTTGTACCCTGGCGACAAGATTTTTAGCGACAAAATTAGAGGGGTTGTACCCTGGCGACAAGATTTTTAGCGAAAAAATTAGAAGGGTTGTACCCTGGCGACAAGATTTATAGCGACAAAATTAGAGGGGTTGTACCCTGGCAACAATGGAAATTAGCATTACGGGACCCTACTTTGTACCCTGGCGACAAGATTTCTAGCGTCAAAATTAGAGGGGTTGTACCCTGGCGACAAGATTTATAGCCTCACGTAGACCTCTATGTTAAATTTAGAGGGTTGTACCGTAGCCTCAAGATTTATAGCCTCACGTAGACTTCTATGTTAAATTTGGTCGTTTTCACTATAGCCTCAAGATTTATAGCCTCACGGGACCCTACTTTGTACCCTACGGACAAGGGGAATTTAACATGGGGAAATATTGGGCCTAACTAGCGACAAAAATATTGGGCCTATCTAGCGACAACAAATATTGGGCCTGTCTAGCGACAAAAAATATTGGGCCTGTATAGCGACAAGAGGAATGGAACAGGTATGGTCTATTTTTAGCTACAATTTTTGGTAAATTCCTGTTTAAAAACCCTTGTTTGTATTTATAGCTACAACCTGTGGAAAACCCAAGTCTCCATTTGTAGCCTCAATATTTCTAGCTTCAGTGACGTCACTGAACTGGCTGACCTGAATACTCAATACTGTGTGACGTCACTGAACTGGCTGACCTAAATACGCGATACTGTAGGTAGGTGAAATGAATTTTATATGGATAAAGGGAGTTTTATAGGGACAAAGACCAATACACACACAAAAGAAAGGGAGAAAGAAAAAAAATCCCAATATCTCCTATCCACACCAACTAACGAGAATGCATAAAACACACCATACGTACTATTCACACCAATGAATGAGAACACATAAAACAGACCCATATAGACTATCCACACCAACGAACGCATAAAAGAGACACATCGACAATCCACACCAACGAATGCGAATGCATAAAACAGACCCATAGACTATCTACACCAACGAATGCGAATGCATAAAACATAGCCATAGACTATCCACACAGAAAGGAAGAAAAGAAAAAAACACACCATACTTACTATCCACACCAAGGTACGGGAACGCATAAAACATACACATACTATCCACACCAACGTACGGGAACGCATGAAACACACCATACTTACTATCCACACAAACGTATGGGAACGCATGATACACACCATACATACTATCCACACTAAGGTACGGGAACGCATAAAACACACCATACTTACTATTCGCAGCAACGAACGCGAACGCATATAACACACACTATACTATTCACACAAACGGGAAGAGAAGAAAAACACACCCATATCTACTATCCACACCAACGTACGCGAACGCATATAAAACACACACCATATCTACTATCCACACCAACGTACGCGAACGCATATAAAACACACACCATATCTACTATCCACACCAACGAATGCGAATGCATAAAACACACTATACTATCCACATCAACGAACGCGAATGCATAAAACATACCCATACCTACTATCCACACCAACGTACGCGAATGCATAAAACACACCCATATATACTATCCACACAAACGGAAGGGAACGCATATAACACACATTCTACTAACCACACAAACGAAGGAAGAGAAGAAAAACACACCCATATCTACTATGCACACAAACGAACGGGAACGTATATAACACACATTCTAGTATCCACACAAACGAAGGAAGAGAAGAGAAACACACCCATGTCTACTATCCACACAAACGGACGGGAACGCATATAACACACATTCTACTATCCACACAAACGAAGGAAGAGAAGAAAAACACACCCATATCTACTATCCACACAAACGGACGGGAACGTATATAACACACATTCTAGTATCTACACAAACGAAGGAAGAGAAGAAAAACACACCCATATCTACTATCCACATAAACGAAGGAAGAGAAGAAAAAAACACACACACTATACTATACACACGAACGAAAGAGAATGCATGATACACATCATACCTACTATCCACACAAACGGACGAGAATACATGAAACACACACTCTACTATCCACAAAAATGGCCGCGAACGCAACACACACACACACACACACAACAGTAAATGAGTGAGTGTTTATAGTCACACTACTCTACATTCACACAAATTGGCAAATTGAATAGTGTCTCTTTTCTAGTTCTCTGGTTAGCTCTGAGAAGGGTTGTTTTTTCTTGAACTCCAAATACTCCTGACTAATGGTTACATCTCCCTGGGCGGGCACCACACACACAACGACGGCTCCAGTCCTGCTGCCAATTGATGTTTGCTCTTGGGAGGGAAGAGGGAGGTTGACTGGCTTGACTATCCCACTCCTCCGTTTGTGGGATAGTGAACACCTGTTGTTCCCTCTGTCTTCTATGCCAGAGTCGAGGATGTTGTTGCTGAGGCTCCCATTCTTTCCGCTGTCTCTCTAATTCCTCCAAAGCCTCCACCTCCCAGTTTTCAATCTGCGGAGCAGCGACTCTTGGTACTGGTGGTTGTGGTTGCAGTTGTGTCTGTGGCTGTCGTTGTGGTAGTAGTGCTTGTGGAGGTGTCCTCACCTCAGGTTTGACCTCACACAGAGGTCTCATGATGAGGTGAGGCAGGATCCCTCTTTTCTTTTCCTTCTCCTCTTCTTTCTTCTTTGTTTCCAAAGTGTGGCACTTTCTGCAACAGCCTTCACGACGGCTTACACCTACACCGTGAGATGTAAAGAGTTCAAGTAGTTTGTAAAACTTAGTCAAAGTTTATAATCAAGATGAAACGATAACACTTTTCCAACCAGACACCAAGCGACGATGACGATCCGTGTCACACAATACTTTTCAAAATGTGTTTGTAGAAGTTTGTACTAGCGATCTTGAAGAAATGATTGTCTCATATCCAATACCATGTATATTACAGTCTTTAATACAGAGTGAGACTAAGAGACTGAGAGAGAGAAAACGGTAGCAATCTGATAGAATGACAGAACCAACAAGACCAACGAAGAAAGAAATTCGTTTGGTACCTCATGAAGATTATTTTTTACAATCTAGTAGCCCCAAAAGTGACTGCAGAAAAGTTGAGAACGATGACATACATCTACACGGTGAAATTAAATGGTTTACGTCAATGGTTGCTATTTCTTCGTTTATTAAATTTTTGTACAAACGATGTGTGTAAGCGAAAGCTAACACACACACACATACACATACGCACACACGCACGCACACGGGTGTTACTGCATTGGGTGACAGTTAGTCTGGAGACTAGTGTTTTGAGAGATAGGCAGATAGAATTAGCATTACAGAAAGAAAGAATGGTAAAGAAAAAAAAACAGAAAAGAAGCACGCCATGTTTGGTTCTGTTATTTTTCACGGTTTTATATGACAAAGATAATGAAGACAACCATACATTCTATGTGAAAAATGTTCATTGTTTGCATTCATTTTATCAATATCATAAGAAAGTTAGCGTGATATTTGTTGTCGACTGACTGCTTAACATTTGATGTATTTCCAAATTTAAGAGATGTGTGTTTCGCAGCACACGCTACCAACAATTTTACAAAGTTTTCTCAAATCTAAGG
Source organism: Megalonaias nervosa (assembly GCA_016617855.1). NCBI lineage: Eukaryota > Metazoa > Mollusca > Bivalvia > Unionida > Unionidae > Megalonaias > Megalonaias nervosa. Next base: position 2,867 of record JAECUM010004014.1, on the reverse strand, counting down.
GGAGGAAAAAAATAATAATAAATTTCAAAGACGGAAAATACATTCACATCTATCATCACGATGAACATTTCGATGCCATCACCAGTATCACTGCATTCCTGGGATACGGTTATTATTGTGAGAAATGTGACTATGGCTATAACAATCGAGAGCAATACAAGCATTGCGGATCGAAATGTGAGGGATGTTTGGCCTCTAAATTGTTGCCTCGAAACAACAGAGGTCCGCGCACTTCTTGAGGGTATACTTCCAAGATGTAGCGTGGAGCCAAGACGTCTTGCAATTTTTGCATTTCAGGAATGTCACAGAATGTGTATTTGGAAAGGTCTGTTTGCTGTAACAGGAGTTCTGCTTCTCTGCGTTGTTTGGCTCGGTCCGATCGTTGAATAGTTTTCCAGGCTCTTTTCCATTCTGCCGTGTCTTTCTTGTCGGCATGCGTTCGACCCACCACGATGGCACGGGCTAAACACATCTTGTCCTGAAGATTGTTCATTTGAACGAGGCTCTTTCTGGTGCTGCGAAGGTCGTCCACCAATAACACCTTTTTACGTCCTGTCCCTTGGGGAAGTGAAACGTGGGTCATGAACAGTGTAGCTTTTCCATCGGTGATGTGAAACTTGTCGTTGGATTGTTGCACGTGTTGAATCTTGTCGATGACTTTGGAAGGTGTCAGTTCTGCTGGACTGCTAAACTCGACTCAAACAGGGGACTTCAAACTGTCGTGATGAACGGAAAGTCTCAAGCGATCGTCTTCTTTGGCTTCACATTGCCGTTTCAGTGTGGTTAACAAAGAATCCCACACATCGGTGATGAACCGTTCTGCTTTCTCCAACGGTACATCGGACTTGAAATCTTTAAACTTCACCGTGTACGTGTAGGCCGCAGTTCTAAATTTTCTAGAGGAGCGTTTGTCCGTCTCTCGAATGTGGTAGTACTTTTCAGGGTTTACTGGTGGTGATGGACTTTGACTTGGTGTAGACTCTCTTGGCCTAGATTCTGGCTTATTCATCTCATCTTCAAAATCGCTGGCATGAATTTCAGCCAAGACTTCAGCTACTGTGCGAGGCGATAAATCACATTTCTGCCTCTTACTTTCTTCTCCTTTCTTTACGAAATGATGCGATCGTTTCATCTTGACTGCAAAAAGTCAAATGACTACATTTGAAACGCCATGGACCCCTATATATCCATGTCAGGCTCAGTGTATATAAAAAAGGCTGGTGACTTCCATTTCAGTATTCATTTCACTCTGATGCCGATCAGCACGATGGAAGAACCCACACAGACTGAACTTCTGATTAGAGCTTTGCGAGGTGTGATAAGAAAGTTTTCTTCAGACAAGCCGACGGACTACTCTCCCTCCTTTCGAGATAAAAGTCAAGATACTTGCTATATCTGTCAGAAGAAAGGGCATTGGGTTACAGAATGTCCTGACCGTCAAAAAAGCAAGACCAGTGTCAGAAGAGACAAAAGTCAGGATACCTGTTATCATTGTCAAGAGAAAGGACATTGGTCTTCAGACTGCCCTAAGAAACAACAGGAGCAGGAGGAGGAGGAAGAAGAAAAGAGGTACCCTCGGCAAAAGAAGAACCCCGACACGTTCAGAAAGAGAAGACAGAAAAGAAAAGAAGACGAGAAAAAAGTGAGGAAGAAGAGGAGGAAAAAACTGTGAAAGTAAAGAAATTCAAAAAACAGAGAGAGTGAAGAAAAAAGAGACAGAAGAAGTCTATGAACTTTTTTAAAAAAGTGTCGTGTTGTGTTGTGACATTGAATTGTAAAAACTTGTACCAGAATAGACCAGACTGAAAAAACGTAAGTGTCTCTTGGTTTTGATTGTTTAGAATAATAAGGACCTACACTCGTGCACTCACACACGTACATCATAGGGTTAAAAAAAATAAAAGGGATTTTGAGTTTTAATTGATTTTGGCAAAATGAATATTATCTCTTTTCGAAAGAAGTGAGTGGCCCTGAAAAGGGCTTTTGGGTGATTACTTTTTTTCAAAAAACAAACTGAGGAACGAGAAGCAATCCGCTTTAACTGCCTTAAGCCTTTGCCACGGCCAAGGCCTACTTATGGACTTGCTCCTGTCAATGATTTGGTAGAAATCACTAGCGGTGGTATCTCAGGTGTAGTAACCGGGTTGAGCTGTTTGGCTCGGGAAGGTCTTTTTCTCTTGGGTCGTAATAAAGAAATTTGATAGATTTGTTTCAGACTTCTTAACTCTGCCAAAATTAGCAAAGTGCTTAAGTTTGTTCAGTTTTCTTATTTCAAGCCCTACAAAAGAATACCAAGTTTGTCTTGAAAGAGGATTGAAACTCTAAGTGACGCGGACGTGAAGGAAAACACCCCGTTTGTTACTGCAGTTAGCTGTTATTGTGTTGATTCTAATCATGCTTGCCTTATATCTTTTTGTTTTATAGGTCATATTTCTCCTGATGTAAATACATGCATGAATAAACAAACAGCTTGGGTCATTATCCTTAAGGTTCACTGAACTTTAGCTTCTTTACTTCATACAAACCCCAGATTCACAAAATTGAAGAAAAAATAAACAACAAAAAATAGTAAAACTAACGCAAGAACAATCGTACCCTGGGCGACCCCACGGAAATTATGTCAATTTTTATGGTCAAATACATCACAGCATATTTGGATGAACTGTTCTGTGAGAACTTTACTTCCACGTTATCAAAAAAGGAGGAATTTTTAGTTGCCTACATCTTCAATTCACTCTTGTAATATTTAATAATGGTATATTTTTTCCTGTGGATGTGATTATCTAAGTGGAATGTGTGTTTCTTTGAATCTTTCTTAAGGAAAATATACCGTAAAAACAAACGTAAGTGTCGTGATATTTTTACAG
>JAECUM010004013.1:0-74483 GCA_016617855.1 Megalonaias nervosa | reverse complement strand
CACTAAAATGATACAATTGATGAGGATATACATTTCTGTTAAAGCTGCACCCTTACAGCATAAGAAGCTCATTGTGACCTATATGTTTCATCTTTTTCTGGCTTTGGGAAAGTTTTTGCTTTTTAGCTCATGATCACATTTGTTTTTGGTGTGATACATACAAACTATAGTACCCAGTCTGGAGTCATTCAGTTCTGTGAGGGGATGTATCTTGATAAGTACTAAGACACTATGACTAATATTTCATGCCTCGCTGACTTTTTGATGTCGTTACCAGGTGTTTACTTGCGTGTGTTTGTGTGTCTGTGACAAAAAATGTTTCTAATCATGCATGCTTGTGCGCATAATGCTTTGTATGCTGAATCCATATTTTATTGCATTTCTGTCTATTGATCCATGATATATTTTCTTGAATAATTTTTGTTTCCCAGCTATATTTCATATATTTGTAGATGTATGAGTAAAATTATATCACCCTCTTAAAATAAAGTATTAGTAGTAGTAACAATACTACTACTAATACTTTATTTTAAGAGGGTGATATAATTTTACAATTTTACAAGTGTGATCTCCAGTTGATATATATGCCTATCATAAGGTTATGTTGTTGTCAGTCTGGCTGACAGCTAACCATCTATCTGTCTGTTACCAATTTCATATTTGCAGAGTAACTTGAACTGATCACCTTCTACAGTTACCAAACTTTGTGGATGGTTTGAACTTGGAGTAAGGAACAGCCCTGTCAGTTTTGTGGTTGAAAAGTATAGAGTCATTGTCATCAACTGCAAGAATGGTTTCTCTACAGTAACTTCAGTTCTCCATCATTTACAGTTAGTAAACTTTGTGGATGACTGGCACTTGGGTTAAGAAAGAAGCTTATTGTTTTTGGTATCAATAGATCGTTATTGCCGACTGAAATGAGAAAAATGGTTTCAGCGCAATAGCATTAATTCCACATCGCAGACCTAGTCCAAACATTATGGGTGGCTTGTACTTGGGAAAATGAAGAAGCATATTGATTTTGGATCCAAGGTCATGGTCCTTGTGACAAAGTAGTTGTCGAGTACTTTCTTCCAAGTTTGTCAAGGACTTGCATGTTTGGCAAGGAATAAGTCTAATTATTTTGGTGTCAAAAATTCAAAGGTTCAGGTCACATTGATTGAAAAAAGAAAAATGTTTTTTTGCAGAATAATATTTGTCCTAGGCTGTGTACTTTGGCAAAATGTTTGTGAAGGGTTTGCTTGTAAAGATATGGAAAAGGCCTATAGATTTTCAGGTCCAGAGGTCAAGGTCATTTTGACAGAAAGAAAAATTGTGTTTTGCGGATTATTTTTTTTTGAGGAAGTTTTTTGACCAAACATTTTGGATGTCTTGTACACAGGGTATTCTAGAAGTCTGTAGGTTTGGGGATCTAAAGGTCACAGGTCATGGTCATGTTAAGTTTAATAAGAAAATAATGATTTATGCACAGTAATTTAGTTTAAGACTGCATGCCATGACCATTGGTCCAGGTAATTAAGTTGCATTGGTCAATAATTTTCAGAGTCAGCCATGCCCTACTAGTTTCTACATAGAAGACTGTTAAACATGCCATTTACTGTATTCTTGATAAACACATTAAAAAAAAATATATAAATGATTGCCATTGAGTCAATGTAAATAGCAAAAGCCAAGAGGCCCAAACTGATTGGACCAGAAATATGGTAACAAGATCAACCCTTTAATGTGTGGCTCTTACTCACTTTTGAACTCATTCAAGATCTTGATGATACAAGCACATATTCCATGTTTGATAAGACTGGACCAAAATTATGGACTTCAGAATAATAAGAAGCTGAGCCAATCAGATGCGAGATCACCTCATCAATATGTATGGAACTCCTCAGATTTTTCTGAGATTATAGGGATACAAGCCCAAGCATACATTACAAGTTGGATCAGAAATAAAGTCACCAGAGCAGTAACAAACTGGTCAGTCAGATACAGTGAATGAGATCACTCATTTTACCCATTATAATTATTATTTGTGTGTGTGTGTGTGTGTGTGTGTGTGTGTGTATATATATATATATATATATATATATATATATATATATATATATATATATATTAGAGCTGGGTAACATGACAAATTTTGTACATGACAAATTTTGTACCATGGTATTTCTGAACATACTGCAATATGTACAATGGTATACAATAATTATGTTAGGGAAGAACCATTTAATGTTCTTGGGCATGGGCATGACACTTTTTGGACAAAAATTTCTGTCTGCCAGTAGCTGAAAAAATATCTTGTTTTTATTTATAACAAAATAACACGATGTTGTATGCATTGTATTATCTGAAAAACAAAATTTATATTGATATAAAAGAAAATAAAATACCTCAAAAGAAAATCGCAGCCCACCCTCACCCGAAATTAAATTGTCTGAACCTTGTAGAGGATGAGTTTGGTATGTGTATGCAGATTGTTGTAGAAATTGGAATCTAAAAACTTTAACTAAATTTGGATGATTAGTTTACACTATAGTTGACACCCTTGTGCTGACTTTAGAGAGTGTGTTTGTAAAAGTTGGAAGTGTTGACACTGAATACTACCACTTTATTAATATAATAGTCCGGCAGACTTTGAGTAGGATGTCAACCCCCATGCAGGTTCCAGAAATTTTTCAGAAGTCTTATTTGGCCTGAATATCTTGCACATCCCATTTGGTCACCACATGTCAGACATGTGATTTAACAGTCATAAATACATATAATTAAGTATGTAATATTCAGTATTAATTTATGACAATCACAACTGTTTTGTAAAAAAATGATAATTTTAAAAATATATTTTGTCATGCAAAATGAAAATATTCTGAATATATCATTAAATTCATAATAACATTACTCCGAAATTTCATATATGCCTCACAGACAAAACCTCCTGATGTACCAGTACAGTGAAAAAGTACCATGGTACATACCAGCAGAAAACAAAAATTGTTGTAAACTGGTATACCTTTAATACCACATACAGTACCTCTAATATATATATATATATATATATATATATATATATATATATATATAATCAACAAGTTATATCCACTCCTACATTGTATGCAACACAGATGCAGTTTTGCTTCAGACCAGGTTATTTAACCTGATACCTCAGCAGACCTCTTACCTTGATGACAGTACTCCATTTTTTCTACAGGACGAAAAGTTTACAATTGCAGTTCTTTTATCTTTTGCAGATAAGACCCTGAGGTACACCAGCCTCTTGTGTTTAACACTACAGAATGCTTTGCTTATTCTTACCATGCGCTATGTGCGCATTCGAGGCGGTGACATGTTTGTGGCATCAACAGCTGTCATTATGGCAGAATTCCTTAAAACCATTGCTAGTTTATTCATCATTCTTTTCCAAGAGGGTTCCATCTTAAAATTCTTGAAGCATTTGGGTGATAATATATTGTTCCAGCCAATAGACTGTATCAAGGTTTCTGTGCCAGCTCTTGTCTATACTCTGCAGAATAATTTGCTGTATTTGGCAGTCTCCAATCTGGATGCTGCTACTTACCAGGTAAATATATATTACATATTATTCAGGTCATCATATATTTTTATGATAGCCATTCTTTGTGGAGTAGGTAACATAATGTGAATTAACATTAATTTGTGGGGTACAAGTTGTTGTAACTTCTGTGGTTGCCACAAAAGACCAGATGAACTCTGTAAAATGAATGAAACCCCTTCCATCTACAAAAAATATGATTTTTTTGTCAGAACCATTAAAATTTATAATGATAATAAATGTATTCCACGGTGTACAGGGTATGATTGATTTTGTCCATCCATCTAAATGTCCATCCTTCTGTCGTTACTGTTTGGAGTTTCATTAATTGGCTGTAATTTTATTGTATGTAGTGATACATATATGCATGCAGATTGCTAACACAAAAAAAAGCCGGTGAACTTCATATATGTCATGTATACCATCACACTTAAAAGTATGTAAATTGGGTGGAATAATGTATTGGGAAGAAAACAAAATCAGATATAAATGATATTTTTCGAATAAATAATCCAGAATATGATAGTCAAAATTTGGTGTACTTGTCACTTTTATACTATCTTCATTATTTCTAGGCCTATGCAGAATGATACATTTTTACTTTCTAATATGTCCATACAATTTCAATATGTAATAATATTTATATTGAATATTATATGAAATGAAGCTATTCAGTTATTTATAGTTAAATGATAAGGAACCAATACTACATGTACAGGAAATGAAATTATTTTTATAGAAGTTACTTTTGTTACTGTGGAGACAAAAATTAGTGGGGCCCTGGGTGTTAGATTGGGTAATATGCTTGCCATTACGGATCACATGCATCTCACCCCTGTCCATGTGGGTTTATATCTTGGCTCGGCTAACATAGGTAATTGAGAAAGTTTGACAGTAGTTTCCTGTGGGTCATTGGTTCTTCCCACGGTCTTCTTGGGTTTTTCCACCACCAAATATAATGGCTGCCATGTACTGTATAACTGACACTTGGATACCTCAGTCAGTCAGCTACCTCAGAATGGCTATATACCTGACATTTGGCTACCTCAGAATGGCTATATACCTGACTCTTGAGTACCTCAGAATGGCTATGAATATACCAAACATTGGGGTACCTCAGAATGACTATATGTGACATTTGGGTACCCCAGAATGGCTATATATCTGACAATTGGGTACCTCGGAATTGCAATATACCTGACAGTTGGGTACATCAGAATGGTTCTATACCAAACAGTTGGGTACCTAGGAATGGCTATATACCTGACACTCGGGGTACCTCAGAATGGATATATATATATATATATATATATATATATATATATATATATATATACATACACTCTTTGACACTCAGGTACCTCAGAATGGCTATATACCCAACAATTGTGTATATAATGACTATATAACCAACAATGGTGTATATAGTCTCAGCCTACCTTTTAAACAGCATGCTTTTGTTTCCAGTCTTGAACTGGCCTCAACATTCTAACCATCACTGTATCAAATATTGGAATATTCTATAATCAGATGAACTGATTTAGCACCCGGTAAGGTAGTCAGAATAATAACATAGGAAAGTTTTCTAGCTGCTGTGATGTTGGTGCCTCTGGTCCAAAATCGAATTGCTGGATGTTTTTAGGCATTGATTATAGCATTGCATGTGACATATCACTGAGGTAAAAAAAATACAAGAGCTATTTGTAAAAATCTACATGTACATTGTATAAAATAATAAAAAGTAAGACATAAACTACTGTGGAATGCTTTCTAAAATTATTTGTACACTATACTTAAAATGATAAATTTCTCAGTTTTTTACTTATTGATAACATATGGCACTATATATCAGTAACAAACTTATGCTTAAATGTCTAAGCACACTGCTCCCATGCTTAAATGCACCCTGATAATTGTGAACTGGTTTATGCCATGGAAGTACTTCTAGGTGTGGATTCCATGAGCACAAGTTATCATTACTCCTAAACTACTTCGAGAATTGAGGATTGCAATGAAACTTTATACACATATTCATCCCAAACGCTTGTTGGTCATATATTAAAATGGTTCTGCTCAGACAGTCAATATGGCCACCACAGCAGCCATCCTGAAAATCTTATCACTACTCTGTCTGAATAGAGATGTTCAAATCTCGTAGGGTTTTCACTGAAAGATTTCTTGATATCTGGTTGGTCCTAATTGAACATGGTGCCAATCTGGCATCTAATGTGGCAACAATGGCAACTGTCTTAAACATCTTATTATCACAACTCCTTCTCAACGGCAAGTTAGCACGACATGGGGTTTTCACCAGAAGACTGTCATAATGCTCAGATGTCCAATATGGTACATGTACCTAGAGCTACCATCTTGAAAATCTTATCACTATTCCTACTGAATGGATGGTCGTACAGTTTTATCGCTTTGGGGGTTTACTACAAGACTTATTTTATCTAGTTAGTTTTAAATAAAAATGGGACCAATTTACTAGGCACTACTATGGCAGCCATTTTGAAAACCTTGTTATTGCTTCTGCACCAAGAACTGAAATTCATAACAGCATGGGTTCTTCGGCAAAAAACTTCTTATGATGTCAAATTCCTCCTAAATGAAAATGGTTCCTCTTGGACATCCAGTCAGGCCAACACATTGCCATTTTGGAAATCTAATCACTGCTTCACCTGGATGGAAGATCATATCAACATGGGGTTTTCACCTTAAGACTTGATGCATAATAGATCCTGAATGAAAATAATCTGACATCCAGTGTATCCAGCATGGCAGCCATCTTGAGAAATTTGTTACCGATACTTCTCCTGAACAGAAAGTCAAATCAGTATGGGGTTTTCATCAGAAGACTTCTGATGATGTCTGAATGGTCTTAAACGAAAACAGTGTCTTTCGTGAAAAGACTTATGTTTTATACTTGGTCCTAATGAAAATGGTGCTGCCCAGGCATCCAATATGGCCACCACAGCAGCCATCTTGAAAATCTTGCTATTGATACTCCTTCTGCATGGAAAGTAATATTAGGATGGTGTTTTCACCAGAAGACTTTTTACAATGTCTTGCAGGTCTTAAATAAGAAGTTCTGCCGATATTTTATCAAATATGACCATAGTGGCAGCCATCTTGAAAATCTTAATATTGTTACTTATCCTAAATAGGACCACTCTAGTGGCCTAACTGGTTAGACCATTTGCCTCAGATGTGGCAGGTTGCAGGTTTGAAGTCCAGCCGAGCCATACCAAAGACTTATAAAAATAGTACTTGCTGCTGCTTTGCTTGGCGTTCAGCATGAAGAGGTTAGTGTAGGTCACTGATCAGCCTGGTGTCAGGATAATGTGACTGGGTGGGATGTAATGCAACATGTCTTTGGCATGATGCCCCAGTGCTAGATATCACTATATACTGCCACACTGCAGATATCATAGTAATGTGACTGGAAAATTGGTAAAGCTACATTAAAATCAAAATCACACATACCCTTTCTTAAATAGTAAGTCATATTGACATTGGGTTTTCACCAGAAGATTAATTATAATATTTAATTGGTCTTGAATGAAAATGGTTCTGAATAGACCTCAAATATGGCTGCCACAGTGAAAATCGTATCTCTAATTCTCCGGAATTGTTGGTCATATAAACATGGGGTTACACCAGATGTCTTTTAATGGTGTTTGAACTACATGAAACTGGTCCTGATCTTATATCAAGTATGGCTGCAGTAATGGCTAATTTAAAAATCTTACCACCTAAGAGTATCAGAGATGGTTTAACCACACAGCAGTTAGAAAGAGAAGAAATGGTCTTGTCTTGAATTCTTGGAAATTCGTTCTCACAGTAGAGCATCAGTCTCTTTGATAAACTCAAGCTGTAAGACATAGTGAGCGTGAGTATTGTGTGTGAGGTTGACATTAGTAATTTCATTCTACATGTAATATATATACAACTTATGTTCAATGATGTACATGCATTGTGATAAATCAGCTTGTGAACTTGTGACCACTTCATTTACCACTGGCCTTCAGGAGCTTGAACTCAAATGATGCACACCTGTGACACCTTGTCATCTAAATCTGCCTCATGTATGACCCACTTACCAGATACATGAACTCTAATTGCTTTGTAATGTTTAGTTAGTAACTGTAATATTGTTAGCATTTAACATTCTCCAAACTATGTTCAATTCATTTTCCTACAAAACTTGTATAGAATAATATTTAATAGCATAATTTATATTTTCTAAACGAAGACTTTATTAATACTTTCTTTAAAAAACTTTTATTTGATTATCTTTTCCAAAACTTTGACCAAAATCAGGAAACAAAATTTATAAATTGTAGACTTATGTATTGCTTGAATTTTTATTTCTGTTAGAGAGAGTTTTAAATGATTCACTGATGTATTGATGTATTGATAAATTTGCTATTTTGATACATGAATACTAAATTTGGAGAATTGAATCAAAACAGTATATACCTTATAAAAGTTTTAATTTTCATTGCCTGAATGCCTGTTTATTCTTGACTTCAGCTGAATATGATTCTTAAACGGGGTTGCTTCTGAGTAAGTTCATGAAAAAATAGTATTCCTATCAGAAATCTTTCTTAGAATTAAAATATTGCCTTTACTGTGTTTGTGTATGTGTATGTTTTTCTCTTTCTGTGTGTTGAAAATGCGGATATCTTTGCCATAATGCCATCAGTATGTCATATGTTGGGGGGGGGGGGCACATGGGTTTCTAATCACAATAAATTATTCCCATAAAATATTCCAAACAGTCAACAACTGTCACTGTCAAATCAATAGGGTGAAGGTGTTGGTAAGATCTATAAGAGTCTTAATTTGAAAGAAACAAATATTAACAAGAGTCAGTTAAAGATTAGAGGAATAATAATTGTACGGACACAGAAATAAGAATACTAAGTTTACGGACAGACATACACAAATTAGAATACTAATCGTACAGACAGACACATAAATATTTTGCAAAGCATGAATATGAGCTGTCATTTCTGCATACAGATATTAACATATGATAAAGTCTAAAAAGGGAGTTTTGTGTAAATTAATTCCCAAAAAGACTGTGGCAGTTTTTATGAAAAAACTTCAAACCATATTTAGTTGGCCCCAAGTTGGAACCTACCAAAATTTGAAAACAAATTCACAGCTTCTTCTGTTAAATAAAAGCCACTTCATTTCTTGCAATATAGTTATCCTTGTATTAGAATAATGCTGATCTAACCTTTAAAAAATGGCTGCCTTGATGACTATCCTGAAAATCTTTATTTGGGCTACTTCTCTTAAACGTAATTTTATCGGCATTGTGTTTTCGCTAACACCCTATTATAGCAATATATATCTGATTCTGACTAAAAATGGCACTCATCAGACCTCCTGCATGGCATCATACTTGCCATTATGAAAATGTTGCCACTACTCAACTTGAATGACACTGGGGTTTTTACTAAAACAGTAGTCTTGCAGTATTTAATTAGTTCTGGATGAAAATGATGCCAAGTCTGACCACCAGCATGGCATCATACTTGCCATTTTGACAATCTTGTCACTACTCCAACTGAATGACACTAAGGTTTTCACTAAAACACTTTTTGATTGGTTCTGGATGAAAATGGCTGACCACCAGCATATTTGCACTGTTTTGAAAGAGTTTTGAAAATCAGCTCAAAGTGAACTTGGGATCATGTCAGGTCTTGGCTTGAATTTGTATTTGTACTTTAATGATCTCATGAACAGGGTGACTTTTATATACACGTCAGTTTTGGCAAGAGTTTGTATTTGGTTGCATTCCAACAAGCAGCATGATTGTTGGCACTCTGATAATGATTTTCAAGTCAGAGATCTTGACTTGGGTGTTTTGTTGTGCAGGTTTTTGTGCATAATAACTTGATCAAGCATGAGTGGATTTTTTTATCAAAGTAGACCCAGTTTGTGGATATGTCTTATGAATAATTTGAATGATGCCAGTTAAATTGACTTTATTCTTACATAAATCAATAATTATAGATTAACCAAACTTGGCCTGTGGGTATATCTTAATGTCTAAGACAAGTTCCTCAATTGTTTTTATTAACTGTATCCATTCCAGAGTCAAAGGGCATGGCAATGAATTTTGCATACACTTACAGGTGTTTTGAGAACATGATGATTTAGACATGTTAAATAATATTTTTTTAACAAATTTGGTATGTTGGAGTTACTAAGGAATATCAGAGTTCTGTGCTCAGTGGTTAAAAAGATTGCAAAGACAGAAGAAATGGACTTATCTTGGATTCCTGGAAATTCTTTTTGGCCATTAGAGAAAGTCCCTTTCAGGAAGTCATGTTATATTCATTATTCTTACATATAGTTCACCAAGATCCAGCGATTTTTAGCTCCACTGGTCTTTGACCAGGAGAGCTTATGGGATTGTCTGTAGTCCATCGTTAGTGCTGCTTCTCTTGAACTAATTAGAGGATTGCCATGCAACTTTGCAAGCACATTCATCCCAAGGTCTAGTTGGACTTCAATGAAAATGGTGCCACTCATGTCTCCAGACTGGTTACCACTGCAGCCATCTTCTTAACAACATGGGATTTTCACTAGAAGCCTTCTTATGACATCTCATTGGTCCTAAATGAAAACGGCTCCACTTGGATGTTCCAATATGGCCACCACATCAGCCATCTTGAAAATCCTTTTGCAACTCTTTCTGAATGTAAAGTCATATCAGCATGGGGTTTTCACCAGAAATATGGAGTCTTTTTGGTCTTTTTATGAACATTTCATATCCAATGTGGCTACCACAATAGCCATCTTGAAAATCTTATTGCTACTCCCTTTGATAGAAAATCATATCAGCATTGGGTTTTTGCTGGAAGACTTCACATGATGATCATTTGGCACTTAATGAAAATGGTGCCAATCTTACATTCAGTATGGCCACCATGGCAACCATATTAAAAGTCTTGATATTGCTCCTCCTCCTCCTAAATGGTAAGTCATATTGACATTGGGTTTTTTATGATATCTAGTTGGTCCTGAAAGAAAATGATGCTGATCAGAACTCAAATATGGCCACCATGGTGAACATGTTGAAAATCGTCATGAATGGATGGTCATATCAGTGTGAGATTTTGACCAAACGTTTTCTTATTGTGTCCAGTTTGTCCTTAATAAACAGTCCTTCATCCAGTATGGTTTTGACAGTGACTAGTTTGAAAATCTTATAAGTTTTGAATATCAGAGATCAGCAAGTTTAAATTGGAAATGGTCTTGTCATGAATTCTTGGAAATTCTCTTTTGCCAGTAGAGAGTCAGTCCCTTCAAGGGATGACAATTATATGATGTGAGCTGTTTTCCAGTACTTTTATATGGTACACAGACAAACTGGTAGTTTTTGTACATCAGGCATGGGCAACTTCCTCCAGAGTGCAGGCCAGATAAATGATTTTTAAAGCCACACCCTATGATGTAAAGTCACTGGCCATATTCCCACTCCTGTTTATACATGCTCATTTTGGGTAATGTATCCTTTGCAGCAGATAAACATGTAGGAAATAAGGATGTGTGACATTACTGTATCTAGATGAACATCGTTATGCACAAATTTAAGCAGTGAATTATTTTTAACAAAAAACAATATTTTTTTTATAGTTTTGCCTATGTACTTGGTTAATAATTCTCGTTAATTTCTTTTACCTTCACAGGTGACCTATCAGCTAAAGATCTTGACCACTGCAATATTCTCAGTTCTTATGTTGAGAAAATCTCTCAGTAGACTCCAGTGGATATCACTAGTTGTTTTGTTCCTTGGTGTTTCCATTGTACAGTTGAATTCAGAGGGTTCGAAAGCTGCAGATGTTTCAGTCGAGCAGAAACCTCTGATTGGTTTCTTGGCTGTTGTAGTTTCTAGTCTTATGTCAGGCTTTGCAGGTGTGTACTTTGAAAAAATTCTTAAAGGAACACATCAGAGTGTTTGGCTGAGAAATGTTCAGCTTGGGATTCTGGGTGTAGTGATTGGATACATTACAATGGAAATAAAAGATGGAGACAAAGTTCGAAACCAGGGCTTCCTGTTTGGATATGACTCTGTGGTATGGACAGTAGTCCTTCTGCAGTCATATGGCGGTCTTATGGTGGCTGTAGTTGTAAAATATGCAGATAATATACTTAAAGGTTTTGCTGCATCAGCATCAATTATAATATCATGTATAGCTTCAATTATCTTTTTTGAGTTTCATCTTTCTCTGCAATTTGTCATTGGGGTTTTATTTGTTGTATTTTCTATATTCATGTATGCTAGGTTTGCTCCCATACCAAAAGCATTGCCATTTAATGTTAAACCAAACTCAATATAATTGTAATTATAAATTTTCTTGCAAATTCTGTATTGTATGTATGAAGTGCCAGTCTGTATAAATGAACAGTGTTACAGTCCAGCCTGCCTTAAAAGTCACCTAGGTTAAGATGTTTATCTTAAAGCACAGCCATTTTCTAATTACCCATAAACCAATTTACTGTAAAAATAAACCTCAGTGCCCAGCTGAATAAATTTAGAGATATGATTTCTCACATCCCAATGGTGGCTATGTAGGCAGGTGTAACTGCATAACAGGTTCTTTTATGCCTGTGAAATTTTATTTTTACAAGTATCAAGGTGTGTTGCATGTCTCCTGATCAGACTGGCCTTGTCCACATCCAGCTTGTGATAGCCCTGTTTAATGTGCAATGTTTCAGTTAAACTTATTTCAGAATAGTAATAATGTCATTTTTTGCAGCAGGAGACCACAAAATGTTGGTAAAGACATCACACAAAATGATTTCACATGGCAACATCAGTAATTGTAATCACATTGGGTATTCCTAGAAATAATGTACACCTCTCCCTTGACAACTTGCACACATCATGGTCCAAAAACATAGACTGCACTATAAACGAGGGCATGAGTTACCAAGGACCTTCAAAAAATCTGCTAGACATCCAGAGCACAGAATCCTTGTTTTATAATCATGTCGAGAATAATTGTCAATAAAGCGCTTTTTCTGATGGAGTTGTTCATTATTCTGTATAAATTACATTTATTTTCAAAATGTCCAACATCTGAAAGATCGATAACATGATTCTAACTAGTTTCAACAACCAACATGGGTATGCGAAAACATTTGTGTATTACATCATGGTTTTTTGTTTTGTTGATTAGTCTGGTTCCCTTACGGTTGTTTAATAATATTTTGTGAAACAAGGAGTCTACAAAGCAGGGAACCAGACTGACTGTTGATACACTACCAAACAAGAGTCCTTTTTATATAAAAAAAACAGCAACATTTTGTGAGACAATTGTCTATGTTGAAACTAAATTTTTGAATCGTTCAATTAGTAAAATATTGATGCTGTCATTTCACTGCAAGTAACAGGGAAACTTCTTGTCATCCTTGAGGATATCTCTACGTGTGAATTCAGGAAATTCTCTGTAACTCGTTTTCCCCACAATGGTCTGTATCTGTGACAAAGCCCTTTATTTTATGAAGTACTTATTTCGCTTGGTTGCCTTGCTATCTTTAATCAGTTATGATTGAGTAGGTTAATTTATGGTAGTTTAATTAGATTATGTACACAATAACATTTATAAGTGTTTAGTTGATGGACTGAAATGAGTTGCCCGACATACGACCAGGGCCGCTGGTTCTTAAGCATATAGGGTTTGTATGTCTTTTAACTTTTTTCTTTATTCCACCTCCATTATTTGATTCAAGACATAATTAACATGATAATAGAAAAGGAGGCCTGCTTTTTATTTAGTGCAACAATACAACAAATGCTACCACTAGTCTAATATCAAAACACGGTCGGCACTTAATTAGGTTCTCAGAGAAACGCTCATGGACATAGTTACAGTAGATTGACATGTTTTACATTTAATTACAAGAGGACACATTGAATTTATGATGATTACACTTAATAGGAACTAAAAGACAGAACTAGAACACAAATTTCAATTTATTAAAAAATTATTTAATTGGTATTTATTTATTAAAGTACTGCCTCCACTAGGTGTAAGTGACATTTTCATTGATTGAAATTTCCTTGAATATCCTTAATTACGGTGTACAAAGAATGTCATTTGGAAAGAAAATGTAACATGTTTTATGAGTTCTTTTTAAAGTTGATATTTCCTAATGTTGATTACAATTTCCAGGTCATCTCCACTGTTTTCAATGATAAAACAAGCAATATATCAATGTTTCCTTAACTAATTTTGATCGCAGTGTTCTTAAAGGTAAACAGATATGGATCAATTTTGGGGTATTTTCTGGTTTCAAAAATGGGATCCACATCTGACCCTGTGTTATAAGCGGGTTCGCAAGTTATCAGGGCGTGAGTTATTGAGGGAATGGTGTAATAATACATGTTGCTTTGTCAGAATCATCCAAAGGGAAAGTTAAGCTCATACAGTCCTAATTATCTGAGTTGCAGTCATCCATCTATTTGGTTCATCCAAACGAGGCCAGCGTCATCCAGACTTTTCTAATGTATACAATCATGGACTCGAATATGTGAGCTCTTCTCATTTTGGCAGCTGTAATCCATTTTGTGCATGACTTGTGACCAGAACAGTGCAGGTTTGAATCCTGCACAGATCAGGCTTGGTTGGCAACTGTGTTGTGTTTATAAATAACTCCGTAGCTGTAGCACAGTATAATCTTGAATGTGTTGATGCGCTGTTAAACTCCAGTCCATTTCATTTTCATGACCACCAGTAATTTCTGGTCAGTGAGTTTGTTTTGTACATTAAATGGTGAACATTTTGTGTGTCCCCCAGTAATTTGGGGTAAGTGAGTTATTTCTGCCCATGTAAATGGTGAACATTTTGTTTAATGGGGGTGGGCTTTAACTCTTTACCATTAAGAACTTCTAAGCCCAGACTGCAGTTTTTAAGTTACTGTAAATAGATCTTCTAGAACTTGCAGGTCAAGTTTGTAATGTGGGAAAAAAATCAGCAAAACAAAATGACTGTATAAATGGTGTTTTAAATCTCTATGAACTGTATATCAATAGGTATTCATGCTTCATATGGGTAGATTTCCACAACAAAATGAAGAATGATGAATTTATACATAATGTATATACATGCACATAAGCCAGGTCCAGTTGTAAACGATGTCTACCTTGGTCTGCCAATGCATAATGTGCTGGCAGATTAGGGTGTGTATTGTTTTTCTGATTACTCCTGAAAAACTGCATAGACCCAGATCTGCCAGCACATTATGTGATGACAGAGTTAGAGTTATACTGTTTGCAGTTGTACTCATGATAATAAATACTTGACTACATTTGAATGAGAAAATATGAACTCATTTTTTTCCCCTTGTGATCCTGCACTATTAATGTCATGCAGTATCACCAAAGAGAAATGCTTTCCTATTTTTGCATACAAATGTATAACCTATATATTTAGGTTTACTTGTTGTATCAGAAATATGCATCATGTATTAATCTGAACTTTGGCATTCTAGTCCTGCTTTATTTGTAATGTGATTTGTAACTGTATTTGATTAAAAAAATTTATAAGGATTGATTAATAATCCTTTTGTTAAAGGGCATTATTTAGATGAAAAGCATTGCTGTCCAAATGTGCTACATGGACAGTTCTATATACTCATGTTATTTAGATATGATAACACTGAAATAGGTGGTCTACTGTCATATCTACATTGAGGGAATGCATCCTAATGATTACTACACCCTCATCACAAAAGTAGTTCACTATGACCCATATTTCATACTCCACTGACATTTGTTTCATTTTATCTTTTAATCTTTTCTCACAAGCTAATTACATGCGAGAACTATGAATGTGTGCATCACTGTTAGTACCACACACTGTCGTTATGAGGTTGTTCTGACCTACCTTTTTGTTTTGACTGGATTAGGTTAGTTTTTTATGTTTAGCTCATAACCAAATAGGCCTGTGACAGCCTTAATACATACTGTTATACCTGGAACCATGAAACTTTTTGAGTCAGTGTACTATAGGCTTGTCACAGAAATAGGTCACTGTGACCCATATTTCATGTTTCACTGACAGGAGTTCAGTCTGAAGCAGTGTTCATTCCAGAATCATGAAATTGTGTTAATCTCTTAGTATCACACCCTTAAAACAAGTTCACAATGGCATAGATTTCACATTTATGTCAAATTTTGGCATTTAGCTCATGACTGCAGTTCTTTTTTTTAAATCTCCAGTACATATCAACATGGGATTTTCACTAATGACTTCTTATGATGTCTAGTTGATCCTACATGAAAATTGTGACAATCTTATATCAAATATGGTGACCACATCGGCTATCTTGAAAATATTGTTATTGCATATGTTCCAAACAGAAAGTCATATTGACTTTTCATCAGAAGACTTCTTCTGATATCAAAGTTGGTCCTAAATGAAAAATGCTAGTCGGATTTCCAAATGGCCACCATAGTGGTCTTGTTGGAAATATTGTTACTGTTACTTTTCCAAAATAGAAAGTCATATCAACATGGGGTTTCCACCAGAAGACTTCTTATGATGTCTTGTTGAACCCAAATGAAAATGGTGCCAAGCTGACATTCAGTACATACTCCACAGCATCTAACTGGAAATTTTTTTATCACTGAAGAATATCATTGATGATTTCTACACTTGGCAGTTAAAAGAAAGAAATTGTCTTAACTTGAATTTCAGGAAATTCTTTTCAGCCAGTAGAGTGCCAGTACCTTCAATGAACTCTTGTTTTTGCAACCACATAGATTTTTTTTCTTGTGATGTATATTCTAGTCTGGAGGCCCTTTCTGACCAGTGCAGTTGAAAGTAGGAATAAGTATGTTTATTTACTGGTAATCTTTCCATATTAATGTTTATACATTAATTATTGCAATAGTTTATCCTGGACTTGTAAACTCTATTTGGTACATATGATGGGAATAGGAGTTAGATGATAGAATGCATGCTACATACTTCTCATGTGAGGCCTCAGTTGTAGTGGCTAATCAAGGTAATTATTGATGCATGAATCATATATATACTAATGACTGTCACTCCAGGTTAACTCAAAGCCTGTGACTTTTGCTTAGTAAAATCTGGCTTCTAGAGGTAGACAGTGATAATAACTTAATCTTCAGAAGATTTTATGAATATTGATTTCAAAAGGAATAATACAAAAACAAAGTTAAGATCTGGCACTTGTTAGCTCATTATAGTATCTCTACTGTTATGTCATACAGAATGCCCTATTTTTAATTGTGTTTTTTATGCCTTATAGGTGGGTGGGTGGTAGAAAGGGACTGGTTGGTTTTGGTAGGAATGAAGGTAGTGCTGATTAAACATTAAGAGTTTAAATTTTAAAAAGATTCAGAGTTGACATATATAAAGTTAAACAATTGCCCATAAATAGTTAGAAAATGATCCAACATTACATTGTGATGATCACTTTAGTTTGGCATATTAACTGTTTACACTGCTACTGGAAACTACTAAAAGTGAAAAAGTGTAATTGTTGATTACACTCAGGTGTTTATAATCCATGTACTCAGGGGCATTATATACACCACGTTCTTGCTGAATATAATGCATACCTTTCTCAAATATGCACAACATGAAAATAAGGCACACCTTTGTCACATACGCACAATATGAACATAAGGTACATATTAAAAATACAAAAATTGAAGTTACAAAAAAATAAACCCAAATCTTTTGTTCTCATTTCTCGTCAATAGATAATTATCTATAATCAAAGCAGTGGTTGATGGTAAAAATATCTAGATAATGTTAAATGAAATGCTGTGTGACAATGGTCTACACTTGGAACATTATTTATCATTCTAGCATCTGAAAATTGATGCTAGTTTGGTAACCAAAATGCTTGCCATGCATGCAGATTCTACACTTTTACTGCATAAGAATGTGTATAACCTCACAAATTCAATCATTGTGCATCATGTTGAAGTCTTGTAACTGGTATATGTTGTGAAATGGGTTGATTAATTTGCATCATGAGTATCATCAACCCCACCCCACCCATTTCAAGATGATGCACAGGTCTAGTTGTCTTCCATTTATAGGGGGATGAAATGGTGTATGCTGAGAAATTAAAGGAACAATTTCATAATATTTTTGATTAAGAGATGCCTAACATACTTGCATGTATGAAACTTCTCCAACTCTCCCTTTTATTTTTGTCAGGTGGTCATGCAATGCAGTTTTTGACTTCCATATATCCCAGAATTATGTGCTTCCATTAAATAAGGCATATAAATCAGTCAGATGTGTTCATTATGTGTGGATAAATGTGATACTGTCAATCATAAAGTTTGAGAAATCTTACATGAATAGTAACATGTAATTTACATACTTTGCATATTGTTGTCAATAAATCAGTTCTAATTTTGTATACTGAAATGGTATTCTACACTTCCGTATGCAAAAGTACATGTATATTGTATTGAAATCATTTCATATCTTTCCATATGCTAAGAGTTATTATCTACACAGTACTGAAATAGTATGATACATTTTTATATGTTAAGGGTTATCATGCACACTGTAGTGAAATAGTATATAATTCCATATGTTAGGGTTATCGTGTACACTGTATTGAAATAGAATGATACATTTTCATATGAAAAAGGGCATGATGCACACTGTATTGAAATAATGATACATTTTCATATTCTAAGGGTTATCATGTACACTGTATTGAAATAGTTTCATATATTTCCATATGATAAGGGTTATCCTGTACACTATATTGAAATAGAATGATACATTTTCATATCCTAAGGGTTACCATGTATTCTGTATTGAACATTGTATCATATTTTCATATACAAAGGGTTATCATGTACAGTACATTTAATTTGATATCATAAATTTTGATATGCAATGTTATTGTGTACAGTACATTTAATTTGACATAAATTTTCATATGCAATGGGTTATCATGAACAGTGCATTTAATTTGACATCACACATTTCCATATGCACCTGTCCATTTTGTACATTACCACATTTGTTTCCCATCTGACAACAGTTTGTGAGAGGGATTTCATCCTTGGCTCCTGACCCTGGTATCTTGGGAGGGGGAGGAGGGCAAAGGTCAGATGCACAAAAAATGTACGTTTCAGTGTCATTTTAAAATATTTTCAGATCAAGCTTTTGGTATGCAGTTATAACAGGAAGGATTATCATATATATGATAGAGTTTTGTATCTTTGCTTATCAGTCGCCATCCATCATACGTGACAGATTTTATATCATTACTGGTGGAAGATTTTGTATCATTACTCAAGGGTCATCATCCATCATATCTGTAATAGATCTTGTATCATTACTCATGGGTATTCATCCAGAACAAACATGCACAGGGGATGGGGTGGTAGTTTGGAATGAGATGTAAAAACTGGAATTTGCAATGGCAAGATGGTACTGCAGTTGTTCCAGTTCTCTTCAGAGTGACTGGTACGGTGGGGGCTCATCATAGAAAAACTATTGTATGCCAGCACATATTGCAACAGGTTTAGGTCTGTGGATGCTTGTCATAAGAGAAATACTGTATCCTAGTAGATTTTGTTACAGCAGATCTTTGTGGATGCCGATCATAGTGTATATACTGTAGGTCAGTACATGTTACAGGGGATATGGATTGGAAGGGGTATCAAAGGAGAAATACTGTATGCCAGATCTTGATCAGGGTGGGGTGGGGTATCATTAGAGAAATACTGTTTTCCTGGTATATTTTGTTACAGCAGGCAGGGTCAAATTGGTTTGCAGTCAGCTATACATTATACTTGGATAAATTTGATGACAATGAACTTTTATGTTGTCTGTCTCGCCTGTATTGGCAGTAAAAGAGACATAGTATACATGTACAAGACATAGGTACAGTGTGCATGTTATCAGAAAAGCCCAGATTCAATGTATATGTATCAGAAGGATAGGTACAGTATACATATACCAGAAAGAGATTTGTACAGTGTCCATGTATTTAAAAAAAAAAAAAAAACAGGTGCAGCATATAAGAAGACATAGGTACAGGGTACATTAACATTACTATTTCTAGTGGTTGTGTTGTTTTCAGTGGCAAGATTCTGTGTATATCTTTTATCACATGTTTGTAGTCTGATCTCCAAACCTGTATACCTACTGGAACTGCCTGTACATAGGAGTTGCAATGGAAGATTTGTTCTTCTGTTTTTAGTTATGTATATGTTTGCATATTTCTCATTTTTAGTTCATAGTTTGCTCCCCTATGCCTAATGGATAAAATGTACATATTTAGACAAAATTTATTAACTTAAATGGTCATATTTAATGTAACAAATTGAGGGCTTAACTAATTCATCATGGTTTAATGTAACATAATAAGGGTGGAACTAACGCATCATGGTTTAATGTAACACATTGAGGGTTTAACTAACATATCATTGTTTACGTATTTGTTCTAGCATCATGTAGGAATTTTGCCATTTCTATGCCCCAGCCATATGCTTTTGGGAAAGTGTTAACTTTGTCCATATATATGACTATCCACCTTTCTTGTGTCAACTTGGCACAGCAACTTTAGGGATGATGGGTATTTGGATCAAAATTTAAAACAGAAAATCCTTGTCATGAGATTTAGTTAAACTTCGATTTTAAACTGAATTTTTAAAAATAATATTGGAATGAGTTACTGTGTTAAGTTTTTGAACGGTCATATCGAAATGGGATTTTAATCAAAATACTTACTGTAATATGTAGTTATTCCTGCATTGCAATGCTGATCAGACTTTCAAAATGGCTGCCCTGATGGTATCTTTAAAGTTTCCTAACAGCACTTCTCCTGAATGAACGGCTGTATTGACATATATGGGCATATCAGTAAAATGCTATAACAATACATAGCAGATCCTAAATGAAAAGAGTGCTATCTGACTTATAGCATGGCAGTCACTATGGCCATCTCATAAATTTTGTTACTACTACTACTACTCTTGACACAATGGTAGCATTGACTTTGGGCTTTCACTTAAACACCTTTTGACACAGTGGTGGCATTGACTTTGGGCTTTCACTTAAAACACCTCTTGACATATGTAATTGCTCCTGGATGAAAATGGTGCAGATCTTACCACCAAATTGTCCGTGCTCTTGTGATCAAGTTTGAAAACTTGACCTAATTGACCTTGGGGGTCAATTCTAAGGTCCGAGCTTGCATTTTAATGCAAATGTCCTAATTTAGACATGTTATGTGAAGACATTGTGTATCCATCCATTCTTTAACATTGTATGATGAATAACATTGTAATAGTTTGTGAAACTTTCCTGAAATATATATCATGATTAGTCAGTGTTGTCACATGCCATAACCAGACCCCCTGCCTCCAGGTCATGGTCTTTGCAAGGAAAAATGAAATGGTATGACTTGTATCTTTGTATAGAGTACAAATTTTGAACCATATCTGAACGAAGCTTTAGACAGCTAAATATCAGATGATGTGCGACATATCATAGCCTCTTGCAGTTCTGTGACTTATAACCAGAGTATAAATTTTGAACCAACAAAAGATTTTTTGATGAAACTTTAATCCATTATATTTCATGTATAGACAGTGTGTCACATACCTGTCAAATTAGTATCCTTGTCCAAAGTATAACTTTTGAATCAATGAACATATATTGGTTATATGGATGACTAGGCAATGAGTTCCATACCATAGCCATGCCCCCTGCAGCAAGGTTCATGTCACGGCAAGGGAAAATGAGTGACCCCAATCCATTCATGGGTAGAACAATTAAATCAATGAAGGTATTTTTTTAAATGAACTATAGCCTTTCATATATTGATGTGACAATGTCATGTGTTCAGTCATACTCCGTCTCAAGGTCAAGGTTACAAGATTGGATACTGCAAGTCAGTGGCTTGTTTCTTTATCCAGGCTGTTTTTGTTTAACCCCTACAGATATTTTTATGACACTTTATCTGTATCCACACCTTATTCTTCAATTGCCTTGCTGCAAGATCAAGGTATTTAAGTAAGAAAAAGGATACAAAACGGGTATCACAGTACTCATGTTGTGCTTCACTAACCTTATAAGTTACACTTGTTCTTTTGTAGCATTTGTAATTGTCCTAATGTATCATACATGCTCTCTTATAAGCCGAGTCCATTTGCAAACAGCATAGACCCTGATCTGCCATCACATAATGTGCCAGCAGATTGAGGTCTGTATTATTTGTTCTACTGGTAACTCCTAGCAAACTGGATAGATTTGGGTCTGTGCAGTTTGCATTCGGGCTAAACTTAAAGGCAAGTATATACAGTACATTTCTTGATTGCAGGGAAAAATCATGGAAGAAAGTCAATATATAAGTTTTGAATTTTGTGAAAAAATATGTGATGATTGGTAACCAGTTTTTATTTTTCTTATTGTGTACCGATTGTTTTTGGGTGGTTTTCCATGTATAGTTAGCTTTAGATGAAGAAGAAATATTGAACAGTATTCTATCAGATATTGTGTGTTTGCATTACTTCAGATATGATTTAGTTCATTGCAATTGATGGGGAAATATGTGGGAAAATATACAGGTGTTTGGGGTCATTTTGCTTATATTATATGGCTGTTTTGCTTATGTTATTATTATAATAGTTTATTTATTGCTTTATTTGGTTTTAATATCTCTTTCTCAAAACATTTAGAATAGCTTTGATGTATATACAGTTTTTGATACAGGTTAACATGAAGTTTTTGGGAGTGGTCAATCCCTATATGACGTCCAATTTTTAGTGTTGGTGCTATTTGATGTACAGATCAAAGTGCATGAAAGCTAGGTTGTAGTGACTATTTAATTAAGCTTTTTAAATATCTACCAAAGAGGACTCAGCATTTTACTTCTTGCATCATTATACTTATCATATATAATTGTCATAGGGACCTGTTTGCAGAATATTATTTTTCTGTGTTGGACCATGAAATACACTAATGTTCCAAAATCCAGTTATGAATGCTAAATTGAATTAATAGTTGTTTATATGCAGCTTTTACACTCTGAAAATATGTTTAACTGGAATTGAGCATTACGGTAATTTCCATACAATATTTCTCAGTTTTATGTCAACCACAGTTCAACACTGCCATAATGCACTCTGATTATGCATATGCCATGTCATCATTATACATAGATTTGACTGTACTATGACAGGAGGAAATGTGCAATTGTGAACTAATTTTCATGTCAAATAAGTAACCCATGTTAGGGAATCTCTTAGAAATCCTGGTAAAGCAATCCGTTTGTTCACTCTTCTGTGTTGTCACATTTTGAGGTCTTCTCACATGTAATATCTTTGTTGTAGTGAAAGCCTTAAGAGGTCCTTATATTGTGGGTATCAGAGAGATTTTACATACAGGTACTTTTAAATATTCCCTCATTTGGCTTATGTCACAACTCAGTCTTTATCCTTTATACAGTTGTCAAGTTTTAGGGCCTTGTTTTGATGTACTGACCATATTGTGCAGGCAAACAATATTGTATACGTATTATTGCAAGTCTCTGAATTAATTGGGTATAGTTACCTGAATTTTCTGTACAAACTTTGGTGCATATATTAGTAAAGACTTAATTATTCACCAAATTAAATGAGGTTGTAAGGGAGGCTTAATTATTTAACACTTCAAATTGTAAAGGAGACTGAATAATGAGGGAGACTGAATTATTCACTACATCAAATGAGGTTGTAAGGGAGACTGAATTCACTTAAAATGAGACTGTAAAGGAGACTTGAGTTATTCACATCAGATGAGGTTGCAAGGGAAACCGAATTAATCACCAAATAAATTGAGGTTGTAAGGGAGACTGAATTATTAACCTCATCAAATGAGGTTGTAAGGGAGACAGCAGACATCAGCTCCTGTCACAGAAAGCCTGCCTATGTGCACACTGGAGATTTTTTGTTCACATCTGTAGATTATTTTGATTGAAATTCACTATATCTGTAACCAGATACTTGTAAGTGCTCATACTTGTGACTTCACAAACTATTTACCAAAATAAAATCAATACATATTAGTTTTCTTGCCATATTATTGAAATATTAGGGTTATTTGATTTCTGTTCATTTAACACATGGGGAAAAAAGAACAATAAAGCTGCATGTACATATACCTCTAAGTAAGTTCTTATCTTGATCCAGTGTAGAATAACCTCTTTAATTCCATAATGGCTTATGTTTTACATTGTACATGCTCAATGCTAATTGAATTATATACATGTTCATGTATGATAGATCTCCATTTTATCTTTGTTGTTTACAGTACATACAATAGCTAAAACTGTTATATAATAAAAATGAGGGATATAAACTTAACAACAGTTTTTCTTTGTGTGTTTCCTTCATGAGTTAGTTCATTAGCTCATAGACCAGATGAGCATATGGGATGGACTGTTGTCTGTCATATATCATCAATGCATTGACACATGTTAGTTATCACTACTTCTCCTAAAACTACTTGGAGGATAGTGATGAAACATTACACACATATTCATCCCAATGTCTAGTTGGACTTAAATGAAAAAAGTACTGCTTTTCCCATATGGCCACCACAGCAGCCATCTTGAAAATCTTGTTATTGTTCCTCCACCTGAGTGGATGGTGGTGTCAACATGAGGTTTTTACAGAAAGATGACTTACAATGGCTTTGATCCAGATAAAAATGGTGCCAATCTGATGTTCATTCTGACCACCAAAGCAGCCATCTTGAAAATTTTTTTATTACTTCTCTTCCTGAACAGAATGTCCTGTCAGCAAGGCATTTTTCACCAGAAGCCTCCTTACAGCGCCTAATTGGTGTTTGATAAAATTTGTGGCTATCTAATATCCAGTATGGCACCACAGTGACCGTCTTCAAAATCTTATCTCTGCTCCTCCAAGATAAAAAGTTGTATCAACATTGGCTTTTCACCAGAATACTTATAATATCATAAATGAAAATGGTATAGATCTGACATCCAGTATGGCTACCATGGCACCCATCTTGAAAACTGTTTTATTGCTACTCCTGAATGGAAGGTCATATTGACATGGGATGTTCAAAAATAATTATGATATCTGGTTGGTCCTGAATGAAACTGGTTTCAATCAGACCTCAAATATGGCTGCTACAATAAACACATTGAAAATTATGTCTCAAATTCTTTAGAATGGATGGTCATGTCAACATGGGTTTTCACCAGAAGTCTTCTAATAATGTCTAGTTTGTCCTAAATGAAATGTACTGATCTTGTGTCCAGTATGTTTGCGTCCGAAGCTAATTTGAAAATCTTGTCACTCAAGGATATCAGAGACGGTTTCAACACAATAGTTAAAAAGAAAAAATGGGGCTAATTTGAGAATCTTATGTCTCAAGAATATCAGATATGGTCAGCAGTTTAAAAGAAGAAATGGTCTTATCTTGAATTCCTGGATAGTATTTTTGGACAGTAAAGTGTCAGTCCCTTCAAGGGACTCTCTACAATAGTGAAATGTCTTATTAACTAGAAAACTGGTATTGAAATTTACTAGAAATTATGGCTCTGAATAAAAGAATGCATTTTAAATATTGCTAAATAAATCTTACATTTTTCAAGTTTTACTTGCCATGCTCTCTTGCAACAAAAGGGGGAATATCTACTGGGCTTTGGTCTTCATCCATCCATCCTCGTATCTGTCAATCTATTCATTACTCATGCTATCTATATTTTTTCAATCCCCTTGGTGACTTTCCTTTCTTGCACTGGATTCCAGCTTCATTTCTAGTAATTTTGACTTTATTTATTTTTGGTTCTTTTTGCAATTTCTTGTAACATACTGGTTTAATAAGTTCCCTTTATGGCTTAGATTTTGGGATATGATGGTTGTCGAGGAAGAAGAGAGTGGAGAACTTGAATGAAGGCAATGATCATGGATGGCATCCACTTTACTTTTACATACCAGAACCTGCAAGAATGGAGGTGCAAAATTAGTACATTACCATGGCCTTTACCTAACACCCAGCTAGACACCTGCTTTAATTGTCTCAAAGGTTTCTGTATTTTTGCATGACCTAGTCTTCTTGTCTCACCTACATACTGCCTTTGTCTCAAATTCTTCTTGTCTCACCTAGTCTTTTTGTCTCATCAGCATAAGCGAATGGTGAGAAAAAAATTCTGGCTCTAAGAAGGTGTTAAGATTACGTGTTATGTTTTGTATTGTAGGTTTTCGCTTTAAGGTCAGACATGGAGGAATGCAGATGTACTTGATAGCTTGGTGTGTAGTTAATCTGAGGAACTGCCATTTCTTATCTATCAACCATAAATAAACCGAACTGAACTGTCAGAATTCTGCTCATCATTTGACAGAGTTAAGTCCCTCATATCTTAAATGTTGCTGCCAGCAGAAAGTAGTGTATGTTTTAGTCTGCATCAAATGACATTTCCTATCTCCAATCCAACTATTGGCAGCCAAACTTTAGTCCATTATGATCAAACTGGTGTTGAGAAGAGGAGGTAAATAACAACGAAAACTGGAACACCACCTGTAACTGGAATAGAAAGCACATTAATAACACAAAGATAATGGTAATTATAAATGATAAAAAGAAAAGTATATTGAGTAGTATTAGTAATAATAGTATTAGTCATGTTAATAAAAGTATTAGCAGCAGCAGGAATAATAATAATAATGACAACAAGAGACTTAAGTGGGCCTGTGTTTGTTCACATGGTAGACAAAGTAGTGGACCAAGAAATCTGGGTTTGTATGATACCTTCCAGCATTTATAAGTTCTTTTCTATTTTTAGTAGCAACAGTTCTTTTCTGTCTTTGGTAAGGGTGGCCATATCTGATGGCAGATTGTAATTATATGTAAAAACCTGAAAGGCATTCTTGTCCGGATGATCTGTAAACAAGTTTGGTTGAAACAGGTACAGTGGTGCAGCCTGGAAAACAACGGACACAGGGCCATATGCCATAAGCTCACTTGTCCTTATGACCAGGTTAGCTAATAATAATAATTTGGATTTGTGTTAAAATTAGTCAAACTAATCTATTCTTATTCAAACCAATCTGTTCAATCTGCCTTGTGGCTTTGGTCCTTTAGTATGAACTGTTTCAAAAGCAGAATTTTCACCAGCTTAATCGAAACAGTGGTTGTTTTGACATGAATATCATTGTTTCTGTGCGATACATGTTTTACACAAATCTGGATGGAATGCAATATATTATAGTACACTGGTCCAGTCTGCATAATTACTGACAGCAGTATGTACTACTGTTGAAATTTATTTCTGAGATCAACCTTGCCACAAATACAGTTTTTAGAGGGTTTTCTTCAAAATTTAATCCATAGAGAACAATGTGGACTTCAAAAACAAAGAAGTAATATGTATTACAGATGACAAAAAAAGATCTTGAATAATTAGCATGTAATATACCTTGAAACGAACTTAATGTGTGTACTCACTCTTCAGTCGAGTCCCAACTGCAAGGACCCAAATCTGTCACAATTACATAACATACCTGCAGATCTGGGTCTAATTGCTGAATGAAATTTGCCACCATTGAGATCTATATTTAGAACTTATTTAGGTCACATGGAACAATATGGTGGTGGAAGTAGAAAATGTAAAATTTGTAATACTATGTTTTCTGTTGCAACATATGTGGTGTGCTCTGCCAGAGGCAAACCACAAAATCCATCAGATTTATCAATCAAAACATTGCTTTGCCATTTCCAATAAGTCAAATAACCTTAGATGCAGTTGCAGGAATCCACATTATTTTTATGTACTAGATGTATTTTTAAACAATTTACACGTTAGTCTTTAATTTTCTACAATTGCAAATGAACTGGAACTGATGACACTTCAAATAATCTATAAATAACAAAACAAAAACAAGAAATCGTATAAACTTTGTAAAACAGAATAATACTTGTACATAGCCTCTACTACACCAGTTACCATGGATATCCCTTAAACTGTATATAGTTTATATCGTTCCACTAACATGTAGGTTGTTAATGCTGATCTACATAATGTTAAAGATCAAACATACACAACAATTCTGAAAGAACATGTAATGGCTAACATGTCACAATTCCAACAAGTAACTGGTATTTTTGGAGGAAAATCAAATCCAGTAAGCAGTCTGCAAAGGATGTGCAGTAAATATTGATGAATAGTTCAAAAATAATTTGACATGCATTCTATTTCTAGAACTTAAAACCTGAACCTCATTCTACATTGTCTTCCCTAGCCAAGATTCTGATATTGTTACGTATATGTAATTTAATTACTTGTGTGTTAGTTTTAAATTTCTTTTTTATTTTATTTTTATTTACTAAAAGTTATGGTAATGATAACTTTATTCACTGGATTTGACATTTTTCCAGAAAATTCAGTTCAGTTCTGTTAAAACCTGATAAATACGCAGTTCGTAGAAACATTGTATCGTTTGGTGACCTAGATTTCAGAGCCAGTTTCAGCTATGTTGTAAACAATTTTTTAATTTTTTTTTAATTATTGAATCTTATAGTAAGATTCATTCAGTAGAATCGAATTCGTCCATGGTGGATGGGATAATTGACATATGATGTTACTATGTTTGGGGGCGCTCACCAGTTATTATGTATTTTGAGAAAGTGACGTATGTAAGGTCAAGTTGTTCACATTTAAAACATGTTGGCATACCTTTATGCTACTTTGATGTAATGTGACTGACATTTCTTTGGATATTGTACTTTTGGAAATTTTAAATGATCTAAGCACACTGCTAACTAAAATGACTGCTCCCTTGTGCTCTAAAAATCAATCTGAATTTGTCTCAAGTACACTATCCTTAGCAGCTATTAAAATACGAAAAATGAATTTTGCCAGACTAGACAATACCAGCTTCTGAAAGTGCAATGAATGAATTACCAAATATATAAAATGTAAAAAAATGTTATCGGCTCTTTTTTTTTTACAATTTACCTCTGAAGTTCAGGAGGTGAAAATGACCAAGTGGCGCTAGCACCTTTTTGAAAGGTGCACATCTGGAGTAAGGCCAAGCTGTATACTCTATAACCCATATTACACCCATCAATCATACACCAAAATGAAGGGAATTAAAGGTTCTTTTAACAATACCTAAGATATACAAGGTCTTTTTTAAATAGTCGGTATAACTAGTGAGGAAACCCGGGGGAATTCTTTTTCTTTAAAATTCTAACCCTATGCAAAATACGAAACTGTAGAGCGCCACCTTTCTCAAAAGAGAGTGATCACATGACCCTATCACGTGGTCCCTTCTGCGTTGTAGTTGAGTTAAAGTGATGTTTCATAGTTTTTTCTAGTCAGTCGTAAATCATACCTTCGGCTCAAAGGTATTATCTTGTTGTTGCCAGTTGAATTGAGTTTTTTATTTAAAATAATTTATTTTCCATGGAGATTTTATCTAGTGCTCATCAAAATTCTTGGACAAAGACATTTACTGAAAATTATTCGGAATTCTAAAGCTGGAATATTATTTCGGTGATTCAACAAGGAAATGCTGACACGACAGCACAAATAGGTTATAGAGGACATCATCGCCTTACATCTTGGAATTTCATCGGGATTCAAACTTTGATTCATTAAGAACTTTTTAGTGATAGGACTTATATTTTTAAATTCTAGGATTAGTGTTTGGATTAGATTCACAAACCGTAAGTCCTTTTTCATATTTTTACCTTGTTTTCTGGGGAAACAAATTATTCTGTTAAAATTTGCAAAGCTTGTTGGCTTCACTCTTTTCTTTGTTACTTTTGTACGAGCCTAGACACATAACAATATGTTAACCCTATCTACACATTTGCAGATCGAGCAGATATTTTAGTGCTTTGTCCTAGCGACATCTATTGGATTTCATGAGTTCCCTCCCTTAGTATGTAATGCCAACTAATCAATAATGGGTAACAGCAGTGCATTGTACATTGTCCGAAATTGGTGGAGGCAATTTACTTCAAAAGGATACTTTCTAAGTTTAACATCAAAAGTATGACTACGTACCAGAGAGAAGCCTTTACAGGTGTATTTGAGTGAAAGGTATTTGTTCAAACACGGATGGGCGGTGGAAAAGTGCTTATTTATGAGTCCATTCAGTTTGTGTGCTCCCCTTATCTCGATCATGTAGGAACAGTTTTCAAATTTGAATAACTTCAATTTGATTGGATGCGATGGTTTGCTGCCACACCCAATGAAATTCACTGATCCAAAGCACTAAAATATCTGCTCGATCTGCCATGATGTAGATAGGGTTAGCATATGAACCTAGGGTAGCGAAGATTATCCATTAGATATCCTTATTGTAATCGTGTACATGTCTAAATTCGCAAAATACTTGTTCATATTTATCAAAAACTTGGTGAATCCCAGATTTCTTAAGGCTAGGACCAACTTCAAACTATTGAACTTTACTGTTGCAATGCAAACATAGGCATCAAAAGGTTACAATATGACTACCAGTAGTTAAGTACAGAGTAGAGTAAAATGGTGTTCACACCCATACCCCACATACCCACGCGATGTAAATACACATGCAGTACAAAGTTCTATGGGGGTATTGCATGTGAATTAAAGACTATTAATATGCATAATGTATTGATTCCACACACAACATATTCAAAATACATCTTTACTCTCCATACACAATTCATCATTTCAACATGGTGGAAGCTGGTGTCTGAACTTCTTACATGTAATAAGAAGTACTGGTGAAGAGATCATTTATGTATCGGGGGATATTTTCATAAATTTTCCCCTGTCAAATTTCTCAACTTAAGGCTACCATGTTACTTTTTCAGCTATTGTTTGATAATCAAAGATATGACTAAATTTGTGTAATAGGTGTTTCAGGCTTGTGTTCTTGAAACTGATTTGAGCCATGTACAACTCCCATATTAGCTTCACAGCATTTGGACAGCAAACTACCTGTAGACAGGTTGGTTCAAGGCAAGTAGTATATATATATATATATATCCTCAGCTACCCAAAACGGACCAGTTTAGCTTCAGCAAGAATTTTTTTTGTGGTATGTGCTAATTTAATGCTAAGCTGTTGAAATGCTTTCTATCTTGAACTGAATTTTCCACACAAAATGTAAGTTTTTTCGGCGCAGTAATCACTTATGTGATTTTTCAGTTAATAATGTTTAATAATTACAGATATGGATATATTTGTAAATTAGATATTTTGGGCTTGTGCTGTTCTAGAAACTGGTTAGGGACCAATGTGGCTGACTGGTGTAAGGCACTAGAATCATTATAATGGCATTAAACCCCACAGAAACAAACTAGAAATTGATGTGAGGCATTATGGCTTCCATAGTTACTTCACTGTATCAAGTCTGTAAAATGCCACAAGTCAGCTAGTAAACAAAACTATCTCCTAAATCAGTATATAGAAGTTAGAAGCAAGCAAAATATTTACAAAAAATGACCTCAGTAGATAGCTGTATAGTGAACTGTGTTTTTCACAAATATTGCAAAGGGATTGCATTTGCACCTTTGGACATAGCAAATGCTAGTCCCATAAGTTAGCATCCTAGAACTGCATTCATACTGATGAACAATCTGAGGGTCTGATTTTACCTGTTCATTAAGACCTGCAGTTTTTCTACAAACAGATCTCTCCAGAACATACCAGCTTACACTTTAGACACTTCCTGGTATTTGGCAACAGCCGTATCTAGGCAGGAGATCGAAAATTACCACAGGACATGAATTCAGAAATTGTGAAACATAAGATTTGATCTGAAAACATTCTTTACATATCACTAAAAAGACCCTTTAACCTATGTTAGCTCAAGAGACACAAGAAATACCTGCAAGTGTCTAAAATGTATATTGATGTGTTGCGGACAGATCTGTCCACAAAAATTACTTGATTTTATGAATATGTGACATCAGATCTTCAAATCACCCATCAATATCAATACATGTTTGGGTGGTTTATTTATCTGACTAGGAAAATCTTTCTTTATGTTCAGTGCATTTGTGTATGATTTGCAGTATCCAGTTAGTTAACTCCAAAAGTAGACAGCTGATAAGGAAAATCAAACATGCGTGATTTATTTCAGGGATCATATGACATTAATAAAGAACGTCTGCATAAATAACAATATATCACATGACTATATAAAGTCTATGAACACATTATGAAAACTGCAACTGAGGTACAGTTATGTATTTTAACAATATAAAATTTAAACAGTCTACACTAGATTCACTTTTTGATTTTATGACAATCTTTTGTCTAATCCTTCAACAAAAAAACTACAATAGTTTACTGTATTGGTTTTTTGCCGCCTCTAGCCTAGGCAATGTCAGAGTTGCCTCCCCACCCCACCCTGCAGTTTTAAATCAGATCCTTCAAAGACCTTTACGCTTTTAAAATCCAGTGCCTTCTGATTTAAAACCAGTCAGTGCTCAGTAGGAAAGTGTTTTCATACCTTAAAATCTACTGCCTCCTGCATTTCTCTGCATAATGGAAAAACCGTCACAGATCGTGGTCAAGCAAACACGTAATGTTTGCACAATCATTAATGATCGTTATTTAGTCAGTAAATAACAATAATAATAATAATATCTTTATAACAAATATTTATTTTTCAGTAACAACAAGCATTATGAAGGCATACAAGCTCGACTGATCACATTCACAAAGAAACTTTACTTTTTTTTTAGTATTATTTTGCCACATTGTGTTTTCTAAAAGAAATATTTATTTTTTTATATAATATCTCTTATTAAAAGAAACAACCGAGAAAAAAAAAACAACCAAACAAAACAAACAAATAAATTTTAAAAAATTTATAAAAAAATAAAAAGCCATGACAAACTTTTGGGCTGAACCCTACATACTGTAATCATGTAATGACTAGTGATTTCTTGATTAAACTTCCTGAGTGTCGACTTTGCTGCAGATCAACTCCACTATGTGCTGTGTGGTCTGTCTTAAGATCCCAAACACACCCTTATTGAACCTCACAGCATTTCAGCTACCCAGGATACATGTATACAATTAAATAAAAACAAAATAAACAAACAAAAACCTGATTATTTTTAGTTCTTGTTGTCAAACCTAGTTAATTTCCTGCATTGACTAATTATCGAATAAAGCTGAAGGGGGGGGGGTCCTGGTTGGTATTCACCAAGGGAAATAAATCTTCCAGTCATAATACAGGCCAGACAAGAGATATAAGAAATTTAAAGAAATAATTCTTTCCAAAAAAACAATATTAGAGACAAGATGTAGGTCAGTCTCCTTTATAAAACATTCAAAGTTATCACCATGGGGCAATTTCTCCAGATACGTTGGAGCGAGTTTTCCATGGGTGGAAGTATCCATGGGGCAATTTCTCCCAAGGCGAGTTCTCCATGGGGCGAGTTCTCCATGTACCCTCGGAAATGACAATTAGCGGAAAACGCCGGACGCGGAATTGCCTGTCGCGGAAATGCCTGATGCGGAATGCCAGTCGCAGAAAAACTGGCATACGTACAATATTATATAATTGCAACTTGCTTCTTTCCATTATCTGCTCACTTCCTTCCATCTGAGAAATATAAAAACTCGAAGTTGAAGTTGCAGGTAATGTCAGTCAGAACATTTAAAATTTTACCTGGAAATACAATATGATATTCATCATCATCATCATCATCGTTGTCGTCGTCATCATAATCGTCGTCAAATTATATATCTAAAACTTCATTAACAAAGTTACTTTATATATATATATATATATATATATATATATATATATATATATACACACACACACACACACACACACACACACTTTCAAATTTTCGTATTAAAATGGCTTGTAATATATATTCTTCTGATCACTGTTTATTGCTTATTATTCTAGTGCCTGAAAATAATGCTATTGATAGTCTAACAACTGGGATAATAGTGTCATGATTTGTGGGACTTTAATTATATTTTCACTGCGAACTTAACTCTGAGACAGTCTGGTAAAGAAAGGAATTATACGCATGTGAAATTTCCTTTATATTGGCCCTGTCTTAAACTATTTTTTTCTCCAAACTTAAAGCAAAACATCATGACCAGTTTTGCTTTTATGTATGTAATACAATTCTTGTAGGAAGTATCATTGCAAAAGATTGATGTTTTCTAAATACAAAAGTATCATAAAGTTGAAGGTAAACATGCTGTTATGGTCTATGCTAATCCATATTGGTTCGTGTGTACTTGTTGTCAATACGTTGCTAGGGTTGTCCTACAATTTAAGACCTCGACCGCGGCGTGGAGGTCTTTCTGGCCAAATAACGGCGCTGTAGCGTGTTCCGAGGTTGATTAGCATCGGAACGATAAGTAAAATTTTCAGGAATATCTCACACACTTGGCAGCGCATATCAGCGCCTTTCTACAAATTAAAGTTATAATGTTTTAGTCAGACTTTACTTACTGTGATGTCTTTTTCCTAATAAATTCAAATTCCCACACAAGCAAATGGATATGTTTTCAAGTTCCGTTGTCCTACATTTCAGTTTGCTGGAATACGATGAAAGCCGGGAATACCGAAATCTGTTAAAAGAATGAAAATTATCTTGAACGAAACGAAGCTATCTAAACACTTTCTTCAGTATAAATATATTTTTATTCGTTTCGTTAAAGACAAATACTTCAACTTAACCCGATTTTGCGGGGGGAGGGGAACATGTAGCGGTCAGCTATTAAGTTTTATGGACTTAGGCAAAAATATGTTTAGAGGTCCCCCCCCCCATATGCTTGCGCCCATGATCAAAAACCAAGACAGAGTGGTGAAATAGCATCTTTTTAATTAAAATGCATCCACAAACATCCAAAGATCAATGATGTTTTGTGACATTTTATAAACAAAATTTTGAGATTATTGGAGTTTACTGGAACATAGAGTCTAACGTTTTAATATAGAAATATAAAAAATATATAAAAACAAAGTAATGAATTTATGCTGTATTTCAAAACAAATACACAACCATAGATTCATCCATGCACAATCACAATATTAATGCGGACATATCATGGCCCAGCGACCTTTGTACTTGGTCGCGCGCTTGACATTAGTTTCAAAACGAATTGTCGTTTTGATCTACCTAAAACTGAAATTTAGAGTCATATTGTGAATGAATGCGTATTGCAAGTTGGTCTGGAATGAATGAAATTTTGTTGGTCGATTCTACTCAGTTCTGCTGGTTAATATGGACTGATGTACTTGCCGTGACAATTCCACACAAGGTATATGTGATTTCAGCAGGGAGGGACGAGTTTTGACTAAGCTGCATATGTGTTTCTCTTCTGTCACTGAATGTATGGAATCATAATGTGGGGAAAACTATGAACTCTATCAACTGAAATTATCAAAAAGACTCCATGGAATATCAAGTTCAGTTCATTTTGAATGCAATAAGGAGATTGTGATTGCAGTTGGAAAAGTAGTCGAAATTACAGTACAATTTAGAGGTGTGTAATCAAGTTTTAGAACGCATGACATGTAACTCAGATTTGCAGAACTAAGAAAGTACATTTTGATGAAATTCAAGATCCAAAAATGTAAGTACATTTTATTCTTATTACCAGCTAAAGAAGACATGTTTATGCTTTGTCACTTGCATGCTTTTTGTAGGATCCCCAGCTATGTTATGACCTGTATGGCGTCTATCGCTAGCCTGAATCCGAAACATTGTATCGAAATATGTTTATGTGGGTAATTGCAAAGCAGAAGGTGTATGACAGTCCATTCAATCAGTGGAAATAAGAATTCTTCGTCGTCTTGGCTTATTGGCTCTGAGAATGTGACGATTGTTATGGTTGGGGTGGGGTGTTCCCAATATTTTACTAACACTATTATAGAAGTCCCACCCAGGCTCTGTTTTGTTGGAAGTTAAATTTAGTGAAAAATAGATGTAAAGCTCCGAGCCCTCAGTCAGCAATACCTTCGGTTAGATGGTTAAATATACAAAAAAGGTTGAAATTCAATGAATAACAATTCAATAATCAATGACTCAAATTTCCAATTACACTCCTTCCGCTCGACCCAATAAGCCTATTGCGTCACTTGATTAGCAGTGTGAGATTGATTTCTACCTGTCCTGGTATTCCTACTCATCTGTTGTATCCTTTCTCTCTCTCCTATATCTCCCAATTCCTTCTCCCCTTCCTCCTCGACTTTTCTCCAAATTCCTTCTCCTCCTCATCCTCCTAGACTTTCTCTAGACTCCTCCTCTCGACTTTCTCACGACTCCTTCTCCTCCACTTTCTCTCCCACGACTACCCTTCTGTCGACTTCGACTGTCTCGACTACAGTCTAAATTCCATCTTCAACTCTTGAAGACTTGGGACCCAATGGAACCCGAAGTTCTGTGTCCCCTAGAAAGCTTCCTTTCGAAGCTTTGTCTTTCCTTAGAATCTACCTCTACGTTTTGCCGCCAAATTAAGAGTGGCTTCTCTCGGAGTAACCCTATTGATCTGCATCCCTCTAGGCAAATGCTAAATTTTCTCTTACGAGTTCTGAAAGTATCATTCGGGTCGGAATTGTAATCACACCCTCTATCTCAATTCCAATTGGATATCGTTGTGAACCGATCCAAACAAACTTAGCGTACAATCTCCATCTCGCTGTCTGTCAACGTGGGGACGGATAGGAATACGCCCCCTTCACCCCGCGGGCTTCCTTTTGATCGTTAAACTAACCTTTAACACAGGGGTCTCAAACACGCGGCACGCGGGCCTTGCGGCCCGCCAAGCTTTATCCTGCAGTACATAACTCTAACTTATTTTTCTTTCCCAGATGTCACTTTTAACAAATGTTTTTAGTGTGAGGATTTAATGATCAGGATATTTTATTATGCCCTTCGAAAATGGCTTCAACGTCTAACAAAAGAAAGTTCCTGGAAGAAAAAAGAGTTTTCCAGGATAAGTGCGAGAATATGTACTTTGTTACAGAGGTCAAAGGTAAAGTTCAATGTTTAAATTGCCTTCAAACAATAGCTGTGGTAAAAGAGTATAATATTCGTCGCCATTACGTAACGATGCACAGTGAGACGTATGATGTTATCACTGGAAAAATGAGAGAGGAAAAAGTGCTGAAACTGAAAACAGCATTTGCCAAGCAAACAAATTTCTTTTCGAACATTAACAAGTCAAGTAACGATGCAGTAAAGACAAGTTTCCTAATAAGTGAAATGATTGCTAAATCATCAAAGAAGTCCTTTTTGTTAAAGAGTGTCTTATTAAAGCAAGTGAAATTTTATGTCTTGATAAAAAGAACTTACTTCAAGGCATAAGTTTGTCCGCTAATACTGTTGCAAACAGAATTACTGAGCTAGCGGGTAATGTGAAGCAACAATTGATTGAAAAGTTACACGAATTTTAAACATTTTCAATAGCGCTTGATGAGAGTACAGATGTTTCTGATATCGCGCAGTGTACAGTGTTTATAAGAGGTGTGGATGTCAATTTAAACCTAACAGAAGAGTTGCTAGACTTAGTACCACTGAAGGGTACCACATCGGGACATGACATATTTCAAGGACTAGAAGAGTGTATAGAAAAAGCTGCACTACCATGGAGCAAATTCGTATCCTTGGCTACGGACGGTGCACCAGCAATGTCTTCTGCAAACATTGATGTTGTTGGGTTACTGAAGTCCAGACTGAATAGTCTCACTACACCACGAAATAATGTCACAAGCATCCATTGTATTTTGCATCAAGAAGCTCTGTGTGGTAAAAGTATATATTGTTGTTAAAACTGTCCATTTCATTCGTTCAAGAGGATTAAATCAGACAGTTCACATCATTTCTAGAAAGTATTGAAAGTGAATATGGGGAACTTCTTTATCACACTGAAGTTATGTGGCCGAGTCGAGGAAATGTTTTGAAACGGTTTTTTTCAGTTAGAAAAGAGACTGACACCTTCATGCAAATGAAAAACAAAGATGTTTCTCATTTCTCTGATTCAACCTTTATTTGCAACCTTGCTTTCTTAACAGACCTAGCTGATCACCTTAATACCCTCAACTTGCAACTTCAGGGTAAAAAGCAGTTAATAACACAGATGCATGACTGTGTTAAGTCATTCAAAGTCAAGCTCACTCTGTGGGAGAAACAGCTGTAGGGAACTTGGCCCATTTCTTGACATGAATTCACTGGAAAAAGTTGAAATCACATTCTTGAAATAATATGCTAATATCATTTCTGACTTGTACAAACAATTTCAAAACCGGTTTAAAGATTTTGAAGCACCTGAGCCATAGTTCCACCTTTTTTCAATACCTTTTGCTGTGGACATTGACAAAGTTTCTGCGGAGATGCAAATGGAACTTGTGGAGCTTCAGAGTGACACTGTTTTGAAACAGAAATATATGGACATTGGAGTTCCAGAGTTCTACAAGTTTCTGTCTCGAGACAAATTCCCCAAGTTGCTCTCTGAAGCAATAAAGATCATGTCTATGTTTGGTAGCACTGAGCAGTTTTTCTCGTCTATGAAAATAAACAAGACAGTCTTAAGGTCAAAATTCACAGATGATCATTTGGCAGCAACATTGAGATTAGCGTCATCTCAGGATATCAAACCAAACACTGACGTGCTGGTTGAGACAAAACGTTGCCAGCTGAATGGCCAAAAAATAAAAATGGACTTAAATTGAGCACGTCTATTTCCAAGTACTGATTATTGTTAATTTTAATTTCGCGTAAAATATAAGTACAGCGTATAATCACTATAATCATGTATAATGGATATGTTTACATTTTTCATATTTTACTAGATGTTTGCTTAATAATAACGTATGTAGGTGTGCTGCGGCCCTTGGGCCATCGAATCGTCCTCATGCGGCCCTCAGGGTGGTTTGAGTTTGAGACCCCTGCTTTAACACATAGGTGTGCTAACGGCAAGCCTTTGTTAAGTCGTGCGATCTTCCGCCTTTGCCGATTAAAATTTCCGGCCTTCGGGGTCAGGTAACCTTGCATAAGAGTTCAAGACTGGCCCCGCGGCAATCTTTAGACATTAAACACATGGCCGCGGTAATATTCCCAAGACAGGTAGATTATAGCTTATACATTACTTTATAGCTGGAGCTTAGCAAACGTGACAGAGGCCCTTACTTTTCTACCATAAACTTTCAGCTGTATTTTTTGCCTCGAATTTAGCACTTTGACTTATAAAATGGTACGTCTCTGAGATATCCGATAGCATATGTCCTCAGTATGCTTTTCTATTCTATTTTAATAATACACAGAGAAAACTGGTCATAGTATGAACTATTTACATTTCTCCTAAATAATGTTTAAATTGTAAGAATTGTATTTTCAATGCTGCGTCTCTCACGTTTGTTGTGGACATTGCGAATATTACGTTCAAAGTTTCATTTGTGACTCAGTAAACCGTCCACATTGTTCACTCTATCATCTATATTTTAAAATAGACGAAACAGCATTTTTTAGTTCATCCATAAAGAAATCTAACAAACCAAAACCTAAATCGTCAACTACATAAGTGTACATATTTTGTTTACAAAATAGTTCTTAATACGCTATACTATTTTCAGACGCACGCATCGTGCAGTATTAAGGTGAACGATTCTGACAATGTAAAGTTAACGCATAAAAGAAATGAGTATATAATAATGGAGTGTATTGGAATAAAAACGCGCCCCTACGTGGTTTCTTCTCTATATAATGGAAAAGTCCGCAATGTTCCGATTGGGGACACTACACACCCACCCCCACCACCAAAGATTGCCTAGACCGGTCCCCTGTTGAATTTGTGAAAATGATATTGGCATCTCGGTATCCTGGGTCGTCGGTTAACTAAAGTAAAGCGTTGCGCTTATTGATATACAGTGTTCGGGAACCAGGCTAGTCGATAATGTTTCGACCGAGACAAGCCTCAGGTCTCACTGGACAGTTTATCTGGTGAATTTTCATCCGACAATGACCTATTACAGAAAAATGAGAATAATTTTACGCTGAAGATAGAAATAAAAACAAACTAATGATTTCTGTAGAAAGCATGCATGTGAGATTTTGACTGCGGCATTCAGATTAATACCTTATACAACTGGTGGCTTTTATACTGAACCAACACTGCCACCAACCCCTCTATTTTTACATTCATTTTTGACAGCAAAGAGCTATTTTGACTATTTTCCTGTGACAAGGCGGCTAAGAGAATCAGTATGTGCCTTATGCATGAATAAAGTTCACTAGTACTATAACAAATTAGCATACTTTTCATCACCTCTCAACCATCTCGATTTTTAGATATTTACCTCTGTAGCAGATATACGTAAGCCAAGTTGGCTGCTCATTTGCAGCCCAAGTTACGCATTTGATATCCAGTGCTAGTCTGACTGTGACAGGCAGTCACCAAAGAAGCCAAACCATTTTCAAGCCTAACTCAAAGTAAATCTAAACCACATTACAGATTTAGCTTCTGTGTGAATTTATAAATGCTAGGCTTATTATAATTAGGTTCAAGCCTTCTACTTTAAAAATTAGGTGTCAAAATACGAAACTATCCAGTGAGACCTCAGTATGTTCCGATTGTGGTTCCGTCACGCATACAAAATGCTCGTGTATATACATGCAGGCTTGTGTCCAGTATTACTCAAAGTCACTAAGGTTAGTAATTTCTGTAAAATATGTATATTTAGGTCTCAGTGATTCCTTTAGTTTCTTATGTTATTCTAGAATCATAGGGGGTCACAGTAATTTACGTTAAATGTTGGATACAACATTTTATTGGGCAACAACTAAACTCGCTGGTGGACTGTACTGTAACAAAATGCAAACGTGGATACATCTTATCAATTTG
This sequence comes from Megalonaias nervosa, assembly GCA_016617855.1. Classification (NCBI taxonomy): domain Eukaryota; kingdom Metazoa; phylum Mollusca; class Bivalvia; order Unionida; family Unionidae; genus Megalonaias; species Megalonaias nervosa. Next base: position 34,039 of record JAECUM010004013.1, on the reverse strand, counting down.
ACCCAGTTTATTTTATTGACATTTTACCCTTACCATACATCAACAGCTGAATTTATCTTTTTATTTGGAAAGGTCTAAAGCATATGACAAGTTTTCTGTCATGCAAGAGATGTCTTTAAGGAATTTATATTGGTATTTGGGCTATAATGGAAGGGATTGGTAGTGGGACAGGGTGGGGCGAATTATATGTGTTATACACACCAAATCGTTGTGAATTTAACCTCACCTTATGACTGACTACGAGTAAATACGAAACAACGGTACCCTGCCACAGGCACTTGATTCCGGGGTAAACTAATGTGTACACTCACCAGTTAACATTGGTGAGTGTACACATAAGTTTACCCCGGAATCAAGTGCCTGTGTACCCTGCGTATAGCTTTAACTTGTCATTTCTTTTTCTTTTATTAAACTTCAACTTAACACACTTAATGTATGGTTGCCACCCACAGGTTCTTGATTCTGGGTAAACTAATCACAGGGGCTAGTATTGTTGCTTACAATTTAACGATGAGTCATATATGTACTATATAATAATACTATATAGTACATGTATGACAAGTAAATTGTAAGCAACGATACGAGCCGATATGAAACTAATGATAACACTGTGTTAATTGGGGATGGTGTTATCATTAGTTTCTCCCTGAATCAAATGTCTGTGTTACCACCTGTTATGCATTTTAAGGAACCATTCCATATTGAATAGTAAAATGTAGTGTTGTAATATGTCAATTTTGAACAACATGTGTTCCTTATTTTGGAGCTTTTCAAGTGGCAGTCATGACTTAATATACTTGGGGCAGAGGGGTTATCTGATGTAATTTTTGTCAGTGGGCTATAAATATTTATTATCACATAATCAGTCCACTTAACAAATGGTGTGTGCAGTTTTAGATTTTTGATATGACAACATGTTAAAATATCACTTCATGCAATTCTGATTAGTCAAATAAGCCCATGAAATTTCTTGTGCAGTATTGTCTTTACTGATTGGGTATGATCATGGGAATTTTTCCTAATCCCAGTCTTCTGGAATGTTTCATTTTTTAATATTACTATAAACATTTTTGCAGGCATTTTTTATTTGATTGATAAAGGGGAAAAGATCACATCTGTCTAAATATGGCCATTTTACCACACAGGGACTTGTTTTGCCATGTATGACCTATTGTGCACTGAAAAATGGTGTTAAACCCCAAACAAGAAGAAGAACAAAAAATAAAACTAAGGGAATGGTCAATTTATATTGGATGTGGGGAGAGAGGTGGGTGATGTATCTGTAACATGGAATTCACCCAGTATAAAAGACAGGTTTAAATGTTAACTTATGGGAGTAAGTAAACTCACCTCTGTTAAATGAAGAATGTGGAATAAATGGGTCTCGCAACTGACATAAATTTCTCCAACAACAGCATTTTTAAGTTGTAAATTATATGGTGCAGTTCCGAGTAAATAAAACTTCTCTCTCTCTCTCTCTCTCTCTCTCTCTCTATATATATATATATATATATATATATATATATATAGAGAGAGAGAGAGAGAGAGAGAGAGAGAGAGAGAGATATGCAGTACTGACCATTTGAAATAAAGTGAATATCTGGTCACGTATACATTACAGTAAATCTTGGATTTCTGCATTCAGTAATCATCCTTTCACATGAATATCCCAAGAATTGGAAATGCTTAGTGGTGAAACTGACACAAATTTTAGGGATGAACATTGATTGTCTACCGGGTACCACATAACATTAGTCAAACTGTGACATCACACAAAATATCCATTAGACATTCTATGTTGAAAATGACTTTGTGTCATATGTTTTATTTATTAGTAAGGACAGTTGCTTTTTGATTTATAATTTGTGAGAAAAAATATTTTTAAATATTAATTGTTTCAGAACTATAGCCAGGACTATTTTTTTATGTGCAACAATAAAATGTGCACCATCTGAGTCCAAATGAATGCAGTTATTTGTCCTTCTTTCTCTCAAAATGTTTTCCTCTAAAATAAAAACTATGTGATAAGAAGGATCTCAAACAGGTAAGATGAAGATTATTTCATAATATATTAAGATCGAGGAATAACAGACTAAAGTAGTATATATTTGGATTTAAGCGACTCCTTTATTAGCTATTTTGTTTAATTGGGATCTCAATAAATAATATAAATAAAATACGTTTTGATTATATTCTGATTTGTGTGACTGTTTAAATGTAGGACTGTTTGTGTGGTAGAAAGTTGCCTTTGGGCAAAATTTTGTTGATTTAACAAGTGTTGGTTTGACTTCCTTCTGTTACATAATTAAGACCGAGAGTCATAACATACAGCTTCAGGTTTTAAATAACAAAGACTTTTGTAATGTTCATCTAGTTTAATTCTAATATTTTGGTATATGATTATTTAAGAGTCTGTTTGATGAAGCTGGAGTCTGTCCTATTTATCAGTAATGAGTGTTGCATTGCACTTTTATACATAAGGTCCTGCTACACCAAAGGGGCAATAACCCAATGGTTTGATAGGGGCAGTAACCCAATGGTTTGATAGGGCGTTCTCCAAATAGTTCAAATATTTAATTATTTGTAGATTAATATTTTGGTTTGCAGGGTGCTGATAATTTACGTCTTTTTGCATTTGCAAAGTTTCCATTAAAAAAATTTATAGTTCAGTGTATTGCAAGCAAGTATCCATTTGTAACCATGACTTCCTTTCTCCTTATAAACACATTTTGTGATATGGGTTTGTTTGCTATTGTAATGATCACTGTATGTAAATGCATCTCATAAAATCCATTGTTGTTTTGGTCAATGTGAGCAGATATAATCTTTTATCAGCCAGTACTGATACATGTAGGATATAATTTTTCAGTGCAGTTGAGAATGTGTATAACTGATAGTGGTGACAGCCTACAGTTTCATACTTTGCATAGAGTTGGATTTTAAAGAAAAGAAATTCCACCGTTTCGTCACTGACTAATCTGGCTATTTGTAGATCTTACAAAGAACGTTAAATTCCTATTATTTTGGTGTATAATTAATGAGTTCAGTGTGGGTTATAGAGTAAACAGTGTGGCCTTACTTCAGATGTACACTGTTACGTGTAGGCTCGACAAAAGTAACAAAAGAAAAGAGTGAAATCAACAAGCTTTGTATGTTTAAACAAAAATATTTTATTTCCCTAGAAAACAGGATAAAAATATGAAATAGGACTTACGGTTTGTGAATATAATCCAAAAATTAATCCTAGAATTGAAAAATATAAGTCCAATCACTAAACAGTTCTAATTGAATCCAGGTTCGAATCTCTATGAAGTTCCATTATGGAAGGCGATGACGTCAGATGAGGTCGTTGTACAGAAGGCAACAGTTCCTCGTTGAATCACAATTTATAATGTTCTGTTTAGAATTCCAGAATAAATTTCCATTGAATGTCTTTGTCCCAGAATTTTTATAAAGAAGAACACTTGTATAGTTTTCTAGAGAATATAAATTATTAACTCCCAAAAAATAGATGAACTTCAGAAGAAACTGGCATCAACAATAAAAAAAAAACACCTAGAGCTCTTAAAGATGTATGATACGACTGACAAATCTACTAGAAATCGTCTCTCTTAACCCCCGATTTTAGATCACATGGTGGCTCACCTGACGGGCTACGTGATCACTGATTTGAACAGCGCATTACAAAAAATGCCAATTTACACGTACGCTAGAATAGCCCTGTCAAAGAATCAGATTCCCACACTGGAAATAAATAATAAAAAAAGGCTGTTTACAACTCAGATAGCACGTGGGCCGAACATGACCTTGGTAATAGCCAATCATTTTCGCTTAGTGTTTACAAAACTCTCAACCCAGGTGAACTAAAAATAGTGATAAAGCAACCGTTACTTTCTAATCAGGTCAAGTGAATTTTCCGAAAAGAGATTCAAATCCAATGAAAATTATCATTGCAAAAAAATGTAATGAACCAAAAATAAAATAAAAAAAAAGAAGAATTTAAAACTAACACACAAGCAGTTTAATTACATATTCGTAACAACACCTATGATAAAAAAAATGTTAGCTCTGCTTGGTCATTTTCACTTCTGGACTTTCGGAGGTAAATTGTCTAAAAAGCAGCTAATATGTTTTTTACATTTTATATATTTGATAATTCATTCATTGCACTTTCAGAAGCTGGAATTGTCTACTCTAGGAAATTTCATTTTCCTTATTTAATAACTGCTAAAGATAGTGTACTTTGACTAATTCAGGCATATTTTTTTTAGCACATGAGAGCAGTCATTTTAGTTAGATGTGTGCTTAGTTCATGTGCAGTTTCCTAAGTACAGTATCCATAGAAATTTCAGCCCCAGTACATGCAAGTAATATAGAGGTATGGTAATGTTCTCTCCATTGTGCATGTTGCAAATTAAAACAATTTCACCTTACACTTGCCATTCTCTCAAAAGTTCATAATATATGTTGAGTGCCCCCTCATAATTCTGCTTCCTAAAAGTGGGTTACAGAGACAAAATTTTATATTTAATTTTTTTTTATCAGATATTAAGCCAACTGAACTGCATTTTCAGCTAGAATAGAAGGGATTAAAACCTCATATTCTGTTATGGGTGAAATTAAGATAATGAAAATGACTATGTAATGAGTTCCTTCCCAACCAATAATCATGAAATTTACAGTTTAGTTTGTTTATACAATTCAGAATGATTTGTTTCACGTTCCCATGCATAACTTAATTTTCACAAGTATTTATGTCCGTATTTGAAAGATGAACATGAAGGCTTCATGTCATTAAAAACAATGCCATCTGCTGGTGTGCCTTTTTATTGTCAATATATTATAAGGGATTTACATCTACAGCTCTATCCTTCACTCAAGATGTGAAACTTTCAGATTTATTTTGTGTTTTAAAAATATGTGCCATCCATTGCTATGTAGGTACATATATGGAACAACTCCTGCTGAACACTTCAACTTTTATATGCATTTCATTTTGATGAGCTATATATACAACCCAATAACCACAAGAGCCTTCAGAAATCGCTGTATGCCATTGTGGCTGCATTACACTCAAGTGCATTTTGTAAAATTTTATTTAAAAAATGGTAGTGTATGTAGTGGAACTTGCTCTTCTTTACCAACATATGTAGCTAACTAGCTTACCAACATATGAAGATAACTAGCTTACCAACATATGTAGATAACTAGCTTACCAACATATGTAGATAACTTGCTATTTTTTGCCAACATATGTAGATAACTAGCTTACTAACATATGTTGATAACTAGCTCTTCTTCACCAACATATGTAGATAAGTTACTATTCTTTACCAACATATGTAGATAACTTTCTTACCAATATATGTGGGGCCTTGAATGTCTGAGTGGTCTAAAGCGCTCACCGTTACGGATCACTGCCATATCACCTCTGTCTGCTTGGGTTCGAGTCTCGGATTTGGCCAATGTGGGTATGTGAGAAAGTTTGCCAGTAGCTTCTCGTGGGTCAGTGGTTCTTTCCGGGGTTTTCCCGGGTTCTTCCTCCACCATTTATACTGGCCGCCATGTATAGCCTATCTTGTGCTGAAAATGGCGTTAACCCTACAACAACAACAACAACAACCAAAATATGTAGATAACTAGCTTACCAACATATGTAGATAACTTGCTGTTCTTTACCAACATATGTAGATAACTAGCTTACCAACATATGTAGATAACCTGCTGTTCTTTACCAACTGTTATGTGAGTTTTAGGACCGCTCCGGTGGCCTAGTGGTTAGAGCGTCCGCGTCGGATGCGGGAGGTCGTGGGTTCAATCCCCAGTCGAGTCATACCAAAGACTTACAAAAATGGTACTAACAGCTGCCTCGCTTGGCGCTCGGCATTAAGAGGTTAGTGTTAGGACTGGTCGGCCTGGTGTTAGGATAATTTGACTGGGTGGGACATCATGCTACATGTCTGCGGCACGATACCCCAGTGCTAGACATCACTATAAACTGCCACACTAGAGACATCGTAGCGATATGACTGAAAAATTGGTAAAGCTACGTTAAAAATCTAAATCACACACACACACACACACACACACACACACACACAGAGGTGAGTTTTAGTTAGTAGCGCCTCGGACTCGAAATCCAAGGTTCACGGGTTAGATTTTTAAAAAAGCCATGTCAGTCCGGGTTGACTGCCTTTGTGTGTCCTTGGGACTTCACATTTCTTTGGCATGATATAGCCAGTGATGTGTGTTAAAATACCCTAGAAACCAACAAAACAAACCAACCAGCTAGTAGAATATCACGAATTGTATGTCATTTAACACGTGGACAGATGTTCTTACTTTATGTGTGGAAGAATAGTATTGATATACAATTTGTACTTCAGCATTGATTTCCTTTCTCTTCTACCTGACTCACCTGGAATGTTAATGACGTGGCGAGTAGTTTGTCGAAAAAACTCAGAGATAAGCTGGCTATAAATTATACCATACTATATTGCTCCTCGACACCAAAAATAGAACAATTTTATCATCGTGTTTTTTATTACTCGATTTCTTAAGAAGATCAGTTATTATTATTTGACATAAATACGCATAGTTAAGGAGTTCTGTTTTTAAACATCATTTATTCATTCCTGAACTTGACAGACATTGTATGTATATCACGTCTTACGAGTGTAGCCCCCCACCCCACCCCAGTATACCTTATTGACGAAGTATCGGTGATGCTTCAACTTGGAATCTGTAGCAGGCATCTGACTTCATTTGTACCCCAAATAATGATTGTTTTAAAATATAAATTATGTAATAGAAACATTGGCTATTTAATTTGCGGTCTTGATTCGATTCGTGGTTTTGGTACTTTAAAAAACGTTTGCTTGCTCATAACGGTTGGTGATTTTCATGTGGCGTTCTCGATTTCTTTACCTCTCTGGTTTTGTTTTTTTTTTGAGTACGTTACCGCATGAAAATTCCGAGCGTAACATCTTTGACAGTTCTAATTCTGAAACCGTTAAACTTGAAAGATTTATGCATCTTTACGATTTCTGTGTGTTAATTGTTGTTGTTGTTGTTGTTGTTGTTGTTGTTGTTATAGGGTTTAACGCCATTTTTCAGCACAAGATAGGCTATACATGGCGGCCAGTATTAATGGTGGAGGAAGAACCCTGGAAAACCCCGGGAAGAACCACCGACCCACGAGAAGCTACTGGCAGGCTTTCTCACGTACACACATTAGCCGAGCCTGAGACTCGAATCCACGCAGACAGAGGTGAGATGGCAGTGATCCGGAACGGTGAGCGCTTTAGACCACTCGTCCACTCGGGGCCCTGTTCATTGTTAATTATTGTGTCCTGATCTTGATATGTTAGTAATATGAGAAGAACATGAAGAATTAATTTTTGTACAATTTGATTGTAAATTTTGAATAAATAAAGTTTTCAAATTTTCGAATTTTTTGTGTTAAAAAAAAGAATTCCACGGAAGGATGTTGAAAAAGGGTGTATATTGAACAACGGGGATTGTAGTGGGGGTAGATTTTATTTTTCTGCAATGCCTTGTATAGGGAGTACGCGAATATGTCTGGACGACATCTATTCTGCTGCGTGAAAAGAAAAATAACTCCGAGTCCTGGACCTATGGTTATGTTTCAGTGCCCGTCAATTTCTAAATTTAAAATAACGGCGCACGACGAGGATATCGTTTTCTCGAAGGCTGTGCCAGCAAGGTGCAACTCAACAACGCTTGCACCTTCCGTACAACGAGAACACGTGTATCTTTTCTAGCACCGAACTGAGCTAGCACAATATTTGGCATAACGTATATAAATCGTAGAACGCAAACAAGTAATTTTAAATGTCGTACACGATATGAATTATGACACAAAGCTATATCGTGATAACTGTAACAGTTTCCCTAAAGCAGTAGACAGCGCATTTGTACGAAACTTTTTACATGTTTTCCCCTCTTCCCTAGAAATACACCTGATAATCCAAAAGTGGGCTGGGGTGTACCTTCACGGTCTAGGTCGCTAGCACTAAAACTAAAACTGGTCTATGCATTTTATTTCGTTCAAAAACCAAAGTTATCTTCAAATGATTTCAGCAAAACTTTGCATATGCATTATAACCCTGTTACCGAAGAAAGAGACCTATCGATTTGGGAGTCAGTGTTACTAAAATAAAAGCTCGCACTTCATTTTTGGACAATAACTGAACTTTTCTACAACCAATTTCAAGTAAACATGGTTCGTATATTTCATTTTATCTCATCAGTGTGCGCCGAACGATTTGATACACTTTCAGATTTCTGAAAGATGCGTTTCCATTGGCTTATTCGAAGATCACCATAACATGACCGTTAAGCGGTCGCTGTCAGATCTTCTCACGCAGGACATTGGAGTTCTGGTTTTAATCAGATTATCCTATGTCTAAGAAATATCATCAACAGCTCTGTTCTTGGAAAATTTTAGGCCAGTGGGGAAAAAAAATCCAAATGGGTAAAGATTGACTAGTCAATACTGTCGTTTTGAGGTGAGTACAGAATGTACATTGCATAAAATGATGTCAAAGAACTAACCTTAGGTTGTCGGGAGATCTTGCGCCGATTACAATCTTAACGTTCGCAGTTTGATTACCATGAAACTTGTATAAGTTTTAGAGGAAGTTTAATCCACAAAGTGGAACATCTTGTGTTATGATGTCCCTCCATCCGTCTGTTTGTTGCCAATTTCGTACCTGCACAATAATTCGAGTTGTCCACCTTTTATAGTTGCCAAAAGTTGTGGATGGCTTGTTCTTGGGATAAGGAAGCCTATCGATTTTGGGTTAAAACGTTAAAGGTCAGGGTCGCTGTGACGGAAAGAGTAAAATTGGTTTCCGGGCAGTAAATATTAGTTCTACATCACAGACCTCGACTCAGCTTTGCGGATGGCTTGCATGCGAAGTAAGAAAGTGCAATATCGATTTGGGGTTTAAATGCTATAGGCCATGATGTCTGGCAGAAAGAATAAAACTGGTTTCCGCACAATACCATTAGTTCTATATCATAGACCTGCACCCATCTTCGCTAGCCAAGCTTCGGATGTGAGATAGGGTTATCATATCGCAACCTTGGCTGGCGAAGATGACCTGCACCACACTTTGTGTGTGGTTTGCACATACAGTAAGGCAAAACCATATATATTTTGGGATCCAGAGGCTGATATCACTGTGACTAAAGGAAACATAGTTTTCGCATAATATCTGAATTGCTACGTCACAGATATGGAACAAACTTTGTAGATGGCTTGCACTTAGCTAAGAAAAGAAAATGTTGATTTTGGAGTCAAATGTCAAGGTCACTGTGATTTACGGATGAAAAATATAGTTTATGCGCAAAATTTTCAATTATTGAACATATGCCATCACCGAAGTTTGTGGGAGTCTTACACATTAGGAAATAAATAAGTATATTGATTTGGAGGTCAAAAGGTCAAAAGTCATGGTTGTTGGAATTGAAGGAAGAAAATTCTTTGACCTGATTTTGTGGATGGCTTGTACTTAGAGTAATAAGGAAACCTTTAAACTCTAAATGTCACAGGTCACGGTCATGTTAAGTTTAAGGAGACAATAATGGTTTCTACATAATCGGTTTTGTTCAGTATCTCATTCTTTGACTGAAGGTTGGGGTCACTGAGACGGAGTCGATTAGTTAAGACTCTGATGTACATGTCGCCATTCCAGGATATACATGCCGACTCGTACAATAGTATTTTCTATAAGATGATTGTCATATAATGAAAAAAAAACTATATTTGTTTCTAATCATTAGTGAACCACGCATCCTCAGAGTTAGACAAACTTTAGCTCTCCAGTTGTGATTGCGTAATGATTTGTACATACCTCGCGATCATATTAGTAAGCTGTCCATTGAAACTTCGGAAAACAATAATTGAAAACTGGTGGTAGATGAATGAAACTTTAATTTGTCAAGGGTCAGGAACGAACGACTGTTGGAATTCGTTTCCTTTTTTTTATATATACTTCCATTTAATCTTGTACTTCACGAGGGGGTAGTGCTTAAAAATAGAATTATCAAAGGGTAAAAGCTTGATAGACAAAACGCGATGTCCATGACAATAAAAAATGAATGCAGATTTTTCATGTTTGAGGAAGCATGCAGTCTTCTGGATAGTTATTAAAGGCGTTTTATTAGCGAGACGGGTTAGGCTGTATTTCGATGAGATTGTTTAACAATGCTGTATCAAATTAGTCCAAGGTTTTCAGTGACTTATTAAAGCGTTTAGTTAGATAAGGTTTGGGGAAATCAGTAAGGTCTACCATTTAACGGAGAGGGTGCTTTCAGTTTTCGACAGTTCTTGATTGATAGTCATATAGTTGGATACGTACATAATAGGACGGCTCCTGGATAGATAAGGAAAATTACGCCATTTTTATCAGAAATATAACTTATTTGCTCGTAATTCAGTTATATTCGCTGAACATGACAAATTTTCATTCAAGATAAGTAATTTAAAACTGAGTATGCAGTACGTGAGATAACCGGATTTATATTGATTTTCACAAGAGTCTGTTACAGGATCAGGTAAATTTTGCGTTGGAGTATTTTGCATATCACGCGTTATTGTTCTCAAATAACATAGTTCTCGTAGAGAAAGAATAAGATTAGATTGCACTGAATTGATTTGAATTGAATCGCTTATCTTATTTCATGCTGAAGTTTACAAACATCCACGGTGTATTTGTTTTGATTGTGCACAAGTAGTAATGTTACTGTAAAAGTGTGCACAGATATAATGGCATGGTATGGAGACAGAATTGTGTGCATGCAAGACAGAAAGCGCATTATTGTTTTTAAGGTCAGATACTGTATGAGGAAGACGCTTTTAAAAAGCATTGACAAAATATTATCACACTATCTTTGTACATGTATGTTTCAAGTATGGTCCTTTCTAAATGGATTAAATTAACGTGGTTAGTTTGTGGTTTGCCAAATGCACCTACCCCACCCTAAAAGAAACCACACACATACCCCCCACAAAAAAACCCCCAAACGACTGATAATGTTCCTCCTCGCTATTAGCATTTCATTCTAATTAAAATCAGTTAGGTGAGATTATGGTGTGTCAGGACATGCATTGTCCGTCATTTACAAATGCTATAGAGGCTTCATTTATACCAGAGTTCAGTCAGACTTGTTATGCAAGTTTATATCATCAAAGCTTAGAATGAACACTAGAGACTACATACATACATACGTACGTATGTACGCACGTACATACATACAATACATACATATATACATACGTACGTACATACATACAAGATCTCGGGTAAATTTGGCTCTGAGCAGCATCCACGCATGTTAAAGATGTGATCTTGCCTCGGAATGTCGGAGATTGCTATCATTCGAGATATTGATTTTAAAATCAGTTTAGTATATAATCGGTTGTAGCACGTGTGGACTGTCAGGAGATTACATTTTGTTATTTTATATTATACGGTGTACATGCCTAGTACCGTGCATGCAGTTACCTGGTATCACGGTACCAATTGTTTTTCCATAGACCTCAATGCTAATGTTTTGCGAAATAAATATACTTTCTATCCTACCTCAGCATGCATGTCACACACTGTCATGGAGAACAATGTTAGATTGTCAGTTTGACAAGGACAGAACAAGGTACTCCATTGCATTTAAGAGAGATAACTCTGCTGGAACTAGACAGGGGTAAGAGTTATCTAGTCACACCAGACACATTTTCAGTCATGTGTACCACATTTTAAAAAAAAAAATCATAAAAAATACAAAATGTGATCTAGATATGAATTAACATAATCTCACATGTTGCCAAGAGGCTCAATTTTTTTTTAAAGCTTAACAAAATGTACAACTCCTACATAATGCTCCAATCACAACTAGTTTTGTTGTTTATTTCTGAATACAATGTTCCCTACACCTTAAGCTCCGCCCACCTGAGGTTGTACAATTGGTACCGTTATACCACCTGCCGTATGAGCGTGTGGTGGTGGTGGGGTGTTTTAGAAAGCTAGAAAAGTACTGCAGTTTTAGGGTTACGCAGAGTTGTTCCCCTTGTATACACACTCTGTGAATTATTAGTCTTGTGGATGAATAGGTACTCGTCCATTTAGCCTCTGTGCTGAGCAAGTGTAAATGTCTTTGATGCGAACCAGTAAATGTATCTATTGTAAATGAATTTCTTTGCATATCTAACATGGTGCAAGGAAAAGAATATATGTCTTGTAAAAACCACGTGCAAATTTGTACATTTATTGGCTAAAATTATTGCTAAAAACATTTAAAATTATTGGATATTTTTAAGCACGTTTGTTACACTTGGTTAAACAGAGTTTGACAGCTAGTATTTTGCCCTATTAAAGTGCCTGCAACATTTGTGGTGTATACGTTATCGCATGTATAGCTCATTATTAGTAATATTTTGATGTTTTTCATATATTCATTAATCATGACTAGCAACTTATTGAAAATGTATATTTTGTAATTTTAGCTTTTGATACAAAAATAGGAAATAACCCAATGTTTTCCTCCAGAGAATACTCCAACGTACGACTCTGGAAGCGGGGCCCTAGAGAGTCCAGCAAATTCACGCAGACTGCACAGGTTAACGCCCCATCTACTGCCAAATATGGGTTGTGCTTTGAACAGTTTCTAAAATACAACTCTGGACCACCGTGAAATATCTGGGACGCAGCGCTGGTTGTATGAATGATTCATTACTTGACAATTTATCAAATATGCGTTGCGAGCTTTCCTTTCCCCCTCTGCGGTTTCAATGAAGTATCTTTAAAATTGGATAGAAAATGTCGAAGATATAAAATAGAAGTTGTTTTTGGTATTCGATAAACAAAAAAAAAAAAAGGACACTGGTGAACTGACAAACTTTTGTCTATCACCCAACGAAGCCAGTCAGAATGTGATCATTTAATGATTCACAAGCATTCGGTGATCTGATTGGGTAAATGTCCATTTGAATTGCTATTATTTGATGGTTGATTGAGATATTCCATTTGAGGCCGAGGGTAAAGTTACCATAAATTGCATGTCTCGATAGTGTTCAGGTCCACTCCCTGCCTATGCCCTAAAACCTGACAATGTTTTTACACTACTAAATGAAACAGGACAATTTTTTTTTGTCTCACAGAGACAACAATTTTTAAATATAATAATGATTTAAATAAAGCAGTTTCTTCGAAATAGATTTAGCCATTTTCCATTTGTTTGGAAAGTTTACATTTTTCAAAATTGGAATTTCCCCTGGAAACTACTTTCCGAAAGTGAAGAAAAAGTTTTAAAAAGAACCATGCATATTAATTATGATATCTTACTGAGCATGTGCACAATCCAGCAAATCTATTTCAGGACGGATTTTGATCAGATTTGTTAAATGGTCTTTTTTCCTCAGGGTATTGGAGTTTGATTATGAGCATTTTTATTACTGTATTTGACTGGGCTTATTAGTACTCTGAAGACAAAATTTGATTGACTGGACTTATCAGTACTCAGAGGACAGAATTTCATTGACTGGACTTATTAGTAGTACTCTGAAGACAGAATTTGAATGACTGTGCTTATTTGTTCCCAGAAGACAGAACTTGATTGATTAGTACTCAGAAGACAGAACTTGATTGATTAGTACTAAGAAGACAGAACTTGATTGATTAGTACTCAGAAGACAGAATTTGATTGTTGAGTAATCTGAAGATAGAATTTGATTGATTAGCAGTATGAAGACAATATTTGATTGACTGGCGTTATTAGCACTCTGGAGACATAATTTTATTGATCAGCACTTTCAAGACAAAATTTGATTGACTCTACTTATTATTACTCTGTTTACAGAATTAGATTGAAGGGGCTTATTAGCATTATGAAGATAAGGCTGATAAATCAGCCCCTCGCCCATGATGATATTGATTTTCGGGTTAGGGGCTGATATCACGTATTCATTGAAAGCTGCAATTATCTGCTGCCAAATTTGGATGCACACACATCGGTGTACATGTTATTCACTTACCGGTATTTCTCTTGGCTGTGGAGCTACCATCGGCTGAAGGGTTCTTTTGGTGACATGTACATTATATTTCGAGAGCAAATCCTACGTTTGTTGACTTGTAAATCCACGTAGAATAGCACAACCCTCTGTCCTGTGGCCATTTTGAATTTCGCGCTAGATATGTTTGTTACCAATTACCGGTATGAGTCCAAAGCTAGTTTATTCCGGAATGATTTGCATGCAGCAAAATTGCACATTTTAATGAACAGGTGACATCAGACCCACCTATCGCCCATAAGTATCAACACGGTTTTGTTGGGTTAATTTATCGGACTATATGAAGACAAACTTTGATTGATTAGCTCTCTGAAAACAAGTTAGATTGATAAACACTCAGAAGACAGCAAATGATTGACTGTGCTTATTAGCACTCTTAATACAAATTTGGCTGATTAGCACAGAATTTGATTGACGTGTATTATTAGAACCTCGAAGACAGAATTTGATTGACTCGAGTTATCAGCACTTTGAAAACAGGATTTGAATGACATAATTAGCACCTCGAAGACAGAATTGAATGACTGGGCTTATTAGCACCCTGAAGACATAATTTGAATGACTGGGTTTATTAGCACTCTGAAGGCAGAATTTAATTTACTGGAGTTGTCAGCACCTTGAAGACAGAATTTGATTGACTGGGCTTATCAGTACTCAGAAGACAGAATTTGAACGACTGGGCTTAGTAGCACTCTGAAGACAGAGTTTGATCGAATGGACTTATTAGCACTCTGAAGACAGAATTTAAATGACTGGACTTATTAACACCCTGAAGACAGAATTTGATTGACTGGGCTTATCAGTATTCAGAAGACAGAATTTGAATGACTGGCTTATTAGCACTCTGAAGACAGAATTTGAATGACTGGACTTATTAGCACCCTGAAGACAGAATTTGAATGACTGGACTTATTAGCACTCTGAAGACAGAATTTGATTAAATGGAGTTATCAGCACCCTGAAGAAAGAATTTGATTGACTGGGCTTATTATCACTCTGAAGACAGAATTTCGATTCAGTGTTGCTCAGACTTTATAAATAAGCTTATATCATCTTGGTGTTAGATAAGTTCTGTAATAGTGAGATCTTGATACGTTTGAGGTGATCTTGCATCTGATTGGCTGAGCTTGTTACCTCTCTAGAGACTATATTTTTCATCCCATTTCGATCAACTTGGTATATAGTTGTATGTCATCAAGATCTTCAGTGAATTGATTTAAACAGGACATTAGTACGCTATCTGTTACCTTGCAGAAGAAACTGTATCAAAGAAAAATAGATCAAATCGATATAAAGTTTGGGAGACAGATTAAATAGGGTTATGTTCTTGCAATACCGAAAATTATTAGTACAGGCAATAGAAACAGTCTATATACATGCACTTCTTGGGGCATTTATAATACGAGTTAAAGAGAAACTGATGCTTTACTGGCCAAAACTAATTTTGCGGAATTCAAAGTAAAACCATTTCTTCCTTTGAACTGCTGAATGTTGAAACGATACTCTTCAGCGATAACAAGATTTTCGATTTAGCAACTGTGGTGGACAAATTGCATGTCTAATTGACACCATTTTAATTTACGACCAAGTAAACATTGTAAGAAGTCTTTTGGTGGAAACCCAAAGACAATATGACCATCCTTTTAAGGGGGGGGGGGGGTAACAGCAAGAGTTTAAAGATAGCCTTTGTGGCAGCCATATTAGATGCACCATTGGCACCATTTTAATTTGATACTAAATATGCATGTTGTTCAAAAGCCTTCTTTATATAACTATCCTTGGGGGGAGAAGAGATAACAATGTTTTAAAGATGGCCAGCATATTGACTATATTAATGGTAAGTTTGCATTATTTTCTTTCCTGCTAAATACCATAAGAAGTCTTCTGATGAAATCCCCATGTCGAAATGACTTTCCATTTAAGAGGATTAGCAATAACAAGATTCTCTCGATGGCCACAGTACGTGGCCATATTGGACGTTAGATTAGTACCATTTTCATTTAGAATCAACCAGACATTATACGAAGTCTTGTAAAAATCACACGCAAGTATGACTTTTCGTTATGGGTGAGTAAGCGATCACAGTCTTTTCAAGATGGTTGCTGTGGCGACCATATTGGACGTAGGATTGGCACCATTTTCGTTATCACCACCTAGAAATCATAAGAAGCTTCTTAAGTAAATCAAGATATAAGAAGTCGTTTAGTGAAAACCCCACGTTGTTATGACTATCTATTCAGAAGAGGTAGCGATAAAAAGATTTTCAAGATGGCCGCTGTGGTGGCCAAATTGGATGTCCGAACGGCACCACTTTACTTAAGGCCAACTAGACCATGTGCGTTAAGTTTCATGGTAATTCTCCAAGTAGTTTAGGGGCGCGAGCAGACGACAGACCATTCCAGAGGCTATTCTTGTCTATGGCCAGCTGAGCTAATTCTTTGCGCATTTATACTTGAATAGAATTTATGTATTGAATAGAAATGATGCATATATCTTCGTTACAGCTTTACATTTGGCTTATGTAAATGCATACTAATTTAATAAATATTCTTTGACAAAATCAGAGATATCTTCATAAACAATATGAAACGAAATTATACTTGATACTAACAACAATTTCCAGAGTGCAGACAGAAAGAAATAGGACGACAGTTCCTATAACCAACTGTTTTGGATAACTAAAAAGCATTGATGGGCAAGCAAACTTTAATGATGCTAGCTCTGTATTAATGGCTCATATTTTCAGATATTTTCCAAATTGTTTTCATTAATTATTTTCAGTGATCTGAAATTTGGCGATTACAACAGGAAATGAGTAAGGCACCAGAGGCATCGAATTCAACTGCAAACATGAAAACAGCATCCAGCACTGCAGGCAGTGAGTCAGGTAGTATATATTTGTTTGTCATCGTCATTGTCGTTATTGTTGTTATCATCATAATCATCGTCATCAGTAATGGTAATAGCAATAATAATCACCTGTGAAAGCATTGTGCTTTATGCATTGTGCATTAATGATTGTCGGAAAAATTACGTGGAAAAGGTTCAACCAAATTTGATTGATTGTGTGAACAAAACGAAAGCGATTAGCCATCAATCGTTCCGTAGTTCCGTTCCAATTCATAAACTAACGTTGCTTGTATGTCATGCAGTTTCGCCCTTCTGAGTAAATTAGTGAATCTGTAAACTTATTTTTAAAACTTCTTAAGTATGGGATGAAAATCTTCCAGTTGTTAGCCAGTTTAATAATAATAATAATAACGAGAACTTAGTACAGCGCTTAATTTTTAGATGCTCGAAGTTCTTTACAATATTAGATAACACATATAAAACATATATGATAGCAAGATTACAAAAACAACCACTATGAAATTACTAAACAAAAACAACTTGAAAGTAATTAAGGAAGCAAACATTATTAAGTCTTTAAGTCTGTTCTTGTAGTTGAAAAAGGTGAGTTTTCAGAGCATTCTTGAATGAAATCACTGTGTCTTTGTGTCTAAAATCAATTCGTTCCACGTAGCTGGGTCTTTTTATGCTAAAAAACATTGTCAGTATCACTTCGTTTTAATGAGAATATTGAGAATTTGAGCGTCGGAATAGAAGCGTAAGTTTCTAGATGGTGTACACATGGGTGAGGTCAGATGGTTATATTGGACTGGATGCAGTCAGTGAATTGTAGCATAGTGAACACATT
This sequence comes from Megalonaias nervosa, assembly GCA_016617855.1. Taxonomy (NCBI): domain Eukaryota; kingdom Metazoa; phylum Mollusca; class Bivalvia; order Unionida; family Unionidae; genus Megalonaias; species Megalonaias nervosa. The sequence continues at coordinate 16,250 of JAECUM010004013.1, read as the reverse complement.
TTTGTTGATTCTCGATTGGACGGGTAGCCAGTGGAGATTACATAAATGGGGAGAGGTGTGCTCAGTTCTTCGTACTCCATCGACTATCCGAGCCGCAGTGTTTTGGACTTTTAGTGGCATCAGCTGAAAGAAAATTGCGAAGAGCTGATGTTTCTCAGCTCCAGATACATGGGCGCCCGCAGGATTTTTTGCGGGGTCAGGACTTTGTGCAACGGGGGGTGGGGTTAGTCAGTCACGGCCGGGAGAGTTAGTATAAGAAGCAGTCTGAAACTAAAGCTAATATTTATTAAGCGTTTTGAACAGAATCTTGTGAAATATTTTCAGCTTCATTTGCATAATTAAACTTGTCGGAATATATATATATATATATATATATATATATATATATATATATATATATATATATATATATATATATATATATATATATATATATATTTACGAAATATATGATTTCCAGGTGACCCTATGTGCGGGCGCCCATGTCCAGATATGTAGCCTTGCATATGTTCATCATGACATGTTGATTTAATGAGAGTGCACTGTCGAGAATGACACCTTGGTTTCGTACTATGTGAATTCATTGTTGGTATAGCTGATACTCATTGTTTGAGGTAAAGGATGTGAATGAGAACGTCTTTGGGTTGGATGGCTTCAGTTTTATGATATTCATCTGCAGCATGTTACATGTCATCCATGACTTCACATCGGAATTCCTCCTCTTTTACGGCTTTAATGGTAGCCTCAACTTCAGTTTGGCAGCAAGATTTGTAGATTTGAGTGTCATCAGCGTACAGTTAGTGAGACACCGGATGTCGATATTAGACACTTGAGAGCGGCTGCATGAAGAAGAACTGGGCCGAAAATAGTGACCTGTGCAACATCAAAACAGATCCACTGAGTTGGAATGTTTTCCGATTACGGACAAACTGTGATCTGTTGACTAAGTATGACTTAAGCCATAGTAAGGCTGTATCGTGAATGCCAAATACATGCTGGAGACGGTGAAATAATGAGAGAGAGAGAGAGAGAGAGAGAGAGAGAGAGACGTAATGGTGCCGAGCCACCGAAAGATGAAGTATGACAGTCGATAGGTACAATAAAAAGTATCCATTTATCATAAAACAAAGTAAAGGAATTATTAGGAGTTTATTTTTGGTGTTTGGGAAATTCTCCACGATTTACAATGTAACGGGAACTACGTTCTAATTTCACTTTCGCCGCCAAGTGTATAAAGAAAAAGTAAGTAAGTATGTATGTATGTATGTATGTATGTATGTATGTATGTATGTATTGGATTTAACGGTGGCCTAAGAGGTTAGAGAGTCCGCCTCGGATATGGGAGGTCGCGGGTTCGAACCCGGCCGAGTCATACCAAAGACTTTTAAAAATTATCCTAGCAGCTACATCGCTTCTCGTTCAGTATTAAATGAATGGTGTATGGACTGGTCGGCTTGGTGTCAGGATAATGAGTCTGGGTGGGACGTGATGCTACATGTTTGTGGCATGATGCCCTAGTGGTAGACATCACTATAAACTGCCGCACTGCAGACATCTTTGCGGTACGACTGGAAAATTATTAAACTACGTTAAAAAATCCAAATCTCACACACACACACACACACACACACACACACACACACATTCTTGTATTTGGTGGATATCGAGGACTTGGGTATGGAACCGCGTACCGAGGACATTTGTTCTGCCGATCTTAGAGCGAAAAGAATGAAGTGTGAGGCAGTAAATTAATAGCAAATGGTGATGTATCAAGGAGGGAAGCGTATTATCAGTTCTAAGGAATATGAAATTTAGCAGTGCAAGGGAGGATGTACACGTTTACACAAACATTCTGTATAATTCATGCAAACTAAGGACACACATAGCTATTGACCACAACATGAAAACTGTAGACAATGTCACGTTATGGCCAGGTGTGACACCCATTATCTTGCGGCGAAATGAAAATGAAGAGAAATATTATTAAGCCGTACATGAACTGTTCAGACTAAGAGGGTTGGTGCACTCAGACGGAATTGTGGTTCGTTTTTTTTCATCTCAGAAATATCTTTAACCGTTTCCAGAATAAAAGGCCGATCACATTATGATTATCCTGGCTCTAAGTAAGGCATCAGTCTTTAATTGTTACTTCATACAACAATGTGGCAGGCTTGTGATTCCATACTGTTCATAGATGTGTTTAGACGGAAGCACATTACTGAGATTGTTAATATGCTCATGTATCAAAACATGTATTGTATATTGTAAGTGTGCATAAATTGATAATATCAAGAACAGTTTATATATGATATGAACCTATTCTACTAAATCTTAAACCATCATATAATTCATGAAATCTGAACCTGATTTTCCTTGTTGGTATTATGACAGAATTTGATTTAATTGTTTCATAATAGTTAATATGTATGAAGACTTTTTTGTTAACTTTGACCTGAGAATTTAACGAACGCTTTTACACTGATCCTCTGTACTATTCTTTAACGAAAGAAAACAATGATTTTCAAATATCATGAAGACTATCGACTATGGTGTATCATAGTCGAAGAAGATATCTTTAAACATATATAATCAAATACAAAGGATACACATAATTGTTGAGAAAATAGAGACTGCAGACATAATGGACAACGATGACACGTTTACACAGACAGAAAAAATATCAATACAAACTAAGGACGCACACAATTATTGAGAAAACATGAAGAATGAGGACATTCGTAAATCATGGACAAAGAGAACATATTTACACATCTAGTCTAAACGATTAGTACAAACCAGGGACTCACACTACTGACAAAATCACAGAGGCTGAATATTGGTACATCGTGGACCATGAAGACGCATATACACATCTAATCTGAACTATCAATATAAACTAAGGACGCACACTATTTGACAAAATCACGGAGACCGTGGACATTGGTACATTATGACCAACGAGGACATGTTTGCATATCTAGTCCGGTCTTAACAATCAATACGACCGCTCAGGTGGCCTAGTGGTTAGTGCGTCCGCCTCGGATGCCGGAGGCTCGAACCCAGGCCGAGTCATAACAAAGACAAAAATGGTACTAACAACTGCCTCGCTAGGCGCTGAGCATTTACGAGATTAGTGTTAGGACTAGTCGGCCTGGTGTCAGAATAATGTGACTGAGTGGGAACATCATGCTACATGTCTGAGGCGTGATGCCCCAGTGCTCGACATGATTATAAACTGCCACACTGCAGACATCGTAGCGATATGACTGAAAGATTGTTAAAGCTACGTTAAAATCAAATCCAAATCACATACTAGCATTAAGTAACTGTAACCTCCATAAGGGTTTCGTCTGCAACTGTTCTTTACGGCAATTACATTATTATTTGAATATATATCTCTTGTTCTTATTGACTGACTGATAAACAATTTATTGATTGACTGATTGTCCTGCAATTAGACTTTAGTACGACATAACACGCTTCGGACCAATCCACCGCTTTGGAGATCATACTGTAATAAATTTGGAGTATGCGCATGTGGTTATAGTGCCTCGTTGTAAGGAATTCTTAGATTTGTGTGATTACTTGTTTGATTATTGGAATTCGGTGCAATGGAAATATTCCTCAGCCCGAAATAATTAGCCAGTTAGTAGGAGCAAAAGTCACGGAGTGAAGTGTTAGTGAGTTTCCATGATGCCATGGTTGACTTTTAGTGAATTCAGGTCAAAAGCGCCAGAGTGTCCCTGGAGTACCATAATCCCTATTAAAACCTAGTGGTGTACATTGGTGGTGTGACTGCAGTGGCAGTATTTACGGTAGGAGACCGGTAAATTACACAAAGGAATAAACAAGAAGAGACTCGGCAGATACCATTTTTGTCGCCATTGTGGCAAATGAGATGCAGTTGTACTGGCGAAATGTGCCTTGAAACCATGAATTGACTGACCTTAGGTGTTTTAATAAAAATAGTTTCCTGTGTTAAGAGATAGTTGTAGGAGTCACGGTACTAATTCAATTCCCATAGTAAACCTATGCAAACACCATGATATTAAAAATTCAATAACGTAAAATTTCTGAGTGCCCATGATCAAACCTATATTTATCAGTATAGATGAAACCTGGATAACAGCTTCAGTGTAGAGGAAAGGATATGAGCCGCGGCATTTTCTGGACCTGCATGTGTTTGAAACATGTGCTTTCAATTCCGCACCAAAGAGTCAGGTGCTATATTTAGTAATGAGTGTTCCAAACTCAAGACTGTTAAAGGACTGGAATTCCATCAATAAAACAATGTCTCTATTTTTTTCACTTACAGCTAGGATAAGCTCTCAAAAGATTCTTTTTCCTAAAACATAACTTACATTATTAACCAATCCTGGCCAGCCAAACCGATATATACTCTATTTAATGTTCACCCATTTCCAGGCTGGTTCCCATTTTTCCATACCATTAGTACCGTGTGTCCTGCATAGTTTCTACGGCGCGAACTGCTGACGGTACGTGAAGTTGATGAAGAGAAACCATGCAGATGTGCGGTGGATAGATATTTGGCAAGTTGTGAGATCTGTGGTCTTGCATTGATTAGCGAAAAATTTATGTATAGAATGGACACGCCGGGCTCTCTAATTTACAACTGAAGTTGTATAGAAGTCTTTGGAAATTTTGGGGTAAACTTATGACTTCTAGCGGAATCGCGCCAGGGTTTGACACTGCTCGGTCAAGCAAATATCCCTGGCTTGTAACAATACCATTTGGCTGGATTTGAGCATTTATGGCAGGAAACTCTCCTTATCGGCAATGACTACTCGCTTTTTGACAAAATATAGTAATATCTTCATTGCATAATACGCGTACAAATCTTCTCTCTCTCTCTCTCTCTCTCTCTCTCTCTCTCTCTCTCTCTGGCATTCTCACGGTTCACCTTCCAAATCACTTAGTTTATACATTTACTAATTCAAGGTACCTCGTAAAGGTGTTTTGTATCGCTGATTTGAAGTTTTAAACAGTTTTTTTTCCGCGTCGCCTTTTCTGTGTAAAACATACCGAAAAAAGACTAAATGAATAAGAATATTACAGTCAATTGCAGCTCCAAATACATGTTCTTTTAAGTTATAAATAAAAGTTGATTCAGTAGAACATCCTGAGCGTTTTGGCTATTGTTAAACACCTCTTTAAATTTGGGAAAACAATATAGATTGACGCCTTGTGTTTTAACTTCCAAATTCGGTTATTGATAATTCGAGCTCACCTTAACGGGATTTTTCACTTGATTCACATCTGTTCTCTCCTGTTTGAATACTCAGTAGGCAAATGATGAAATAGGGGTGGATATAGCTCATTTAATAATCATAAAATAAATTTTGCATATCAAGGATGTCTTTTCAGTATCTTTACGTGTTTAAAATATCGCCACAAACAGGACATTTTAACTTTACAGATGGGTGGGATAATTTAGGCAATTTCAGTACAGCTCTACAATGAATTCATGCGTGTTTCCAATAGCATTTTGATGTACTTCTTTCGTTCATGTCGTAGATTTATTTACATGTATTGGACGTGTATGGTATGAATGTATCGTGAGTTTCCCAACACCGTTGTCTCACATGCATGAAATATTAATAAAAAAATACCAGGGACTGTTACTTGCACCAGCTCTTATTGTTTAGCTAAGTAGTTGGTATTTGATGCTTGGATGTAAAGGGAGATAATAAGTTTTTGCAACGTGTAATTTGATAGCGGAGATCTCTCTACAAATTTTCAACCTGGTAATCGAGGACATGGTTTCGGGCGTGTGTATTGGAAGAAAGAGACACTCCAAAATCGAGAACAAGCACCAAGCGTGTAAACGGGGACCTTCCTACAAATCATGATTTTACATTATTTTAGGCTAAAATAGTAGGTAGAAGCAAGATTTTACCATTTTTCCAACCGAGGACGTCTTTTCCAACCGAGGACGTCCTCGGTTGGAGGTGTATCCTCAGTACGTTGGTGTGTAATCTTATGAATGTCTCGGTTTACACCAAATACACACACACACACACACACACACACACACACACACACACACACACACACAGGATTTAACGGCATCATCCTGGTATCCCAAAAAGAAACACGGAACGCAGATAGAGACAAAATGGTGAAATCTTGAACATAATAAATATATCGATAAACTGGTTCATTGCAGCAAAATATTGCTTACCTGTGATTCACTTATTTATTTGGTTCATTTGCTTGGTTGACGGAGGCTTATTACTTATAAGTGGTTCACCCGAATGGATTCCTTTGGCCTATTTAGTCGTGATAAATTGTGCATTTATTTATCTTCTTCCCCAAACAGGTCGCTTTGCAGGTACGTCGTCTCTGAAAGCTTTGAAATATAACTAAAACAGTCTGTTACGCTTGATACTACACATAAATTATTAAGCGAACACACTTTTGTGTACCTGGTAGGCCTAGGTTTCGTACGGATATGTCACGTTCATGTTGCACATAGATCGAGATCGATCGTTTACGTCCGTTCATTTGCTTAAGGTGAATGAACACAAGAGATGAAGTTGGGAAGCTCGATGTTTTATTATACGGGACGTAAGTATGATTTGGGGACTTGTAAAACTTTCAACAAGGATATGAATTTCATGATTCGGACACTTAGAAGTAGTGTCAGTAGCGCAGGTACAGGACACATGTTTAAAATTTTTAAGGCCTGCCCGGTATTGTTAATGCCACTTCTGTCTCGCCTTTAATATAAAGCGTTTTATTAGTTCATTTGGGACACAAGGAATGTAAAGTGTAAAGATGTACATGGTTTTATTGTTGGTTTTAGCAAAGAGCGGAAAGGGACATTTTGATAATCACGACTGTCGAGAATGGAGCAAATCTATGGTTTGACGGTTCAAGTGTACCAGCGCCGTCACGAAGGTTCATGTATGATGTAGCCTGAATTGTTCGTAGACATGTCTATAAGAATCTCGTTAAATTAACAAATAGCTTCAGTCTTTTCTTCGACGGTGAACGGTGGACATTTTTTTGTTTAGAGTCAGGATTAGTGCTTTCAAACGCATTAGACCAAGTCGGGTGTACTTGTATAGTATCATATACCCCTGTACCATATTTGAGACATGTTTACGAGACGGTGAAGACATGTTAAACGGAATCCATAAATGTTAGGATTATTTTCCATCAAAATTGTAACAGAGTATATGCTCCATTTTATAAATAAAGAAACCACAAAATGAGGTATGTACTAAGTTTGTGTATCTACCCTAGAAACAATGCAAAGGCTAGCGTTCGGACACATAATAATAATATGAAATAAGTTGCGTTACATAGGAATTTACACACACACACACACACACACACACACACACACACACACATATATATATATATATATATATATATATATATAGAGAGAGAGAGAGAGAGAGAGAGAGAGAGAGAGAGAGAGAGAGAGAGAGAGAGAGATATGCTGGTTTTGTTTGAAAGAACGTCAATACAGTAACTGGAAATAAATAAAAATTAGTGCAAGGTGGGATTAGAAGTGCACATTGTAATCCCAGTTTTAATGAGAGAGACAAAGTATATCATTCTTTTACTAAAAATTAAAATAATATGAGTACAGTACTTGAAGCGACCAGAATTTGAAATAAATTTGAATTCTCAAACTAGTTTGTTAAAATAAAACAACATAGACGTGCCTCAGGAAGAAGTGTGATCATTTTTGCAGCTTCAGTGTGAACACTTTATGATAACTTATATTATTCCAGACCTCATTATCATATTTAAGAATAGGTCGTATTAATACAGTATAGACTTTAATGAGAGTCCTTATGCAAGAATATGTAACTTTGTATTAGTTGTTTGAGTTATTTATCAGATTCTTCAGTTTACATTAGAATGAAGTATCAATTTAAGGTTTTTATATTAATTTACATAATTTGGATATGCGGTCATGTTGTTTTTCTTTAATTAAAAAAGGATTTGTTTCAAAAGTAAATGTACCATTGGTTTTCCTGGGAAGAGTATGATCCAAGAGCATCATGATACTGTTGTGATGCTGTAACAAGATCAATATTAAACTGTTGTAACACTGTAACAAGATCAACATTAAACTGTTGTAACACTGTAACAAGATCAATATTAAACTGTTGTAACATGTAACAAGATCAACATTAAGCTTGTAATGATGTAACAAGGTCAAAATTAAACTGTTCTAATGCTGTAACAAGATAAAACTGAAACTATTGTAATGCTGTAACAAGATAAAACTGAAACTATTGTAATGCTGTAACAAGATCAAAATTAAACTATTGTAATGCTGTAACAAGATCAAAATTAAACTATTGTAATGCTGTAACAAGATCAACATTAAACTGTTGTAATGCGGTAATAAGGTCATAATTAAATTTTTGTGATGCTGTAACAAGATCAAGAACAGAGAAGTATCATTACAAAGAGTTTGATATTAGTTTAGGTTTGGTTGGTTATGTCGTGTAGCAAGAATAGAAGAGGACAAAGCACAGAATCCTGTGATTTCCATAATGAAGAGTAATCTTCACAGATTTCTTCATGTACCCTTCAATTTTGGACATATGTCAAAGATAATACTGTATAAAGCAAGAATGTTCTTGCATTCTCTAAAATGTATAAGCTCAAAGCTCGAGCTTGAACCTGTCTCATGGTAGATTTGTTGTTTTTTTTCTTGGAATTTCTTGGTACGTTCAGAACAATACATTGTACTTTCACTGAGGAAATTGAATAAAGTTCCCTTTCACATGGACCTAGGAGTGTATTGAACCCACATCCCTTGAATTACAAGTCTGACAATCTTCCAACTGAGCTCATGTGACTTCCTTTGTCTGGTAGAGGGAAGAATATGGTGTTTATAAACAGATAACTTTAAATAGATTTCAACGTTTTTGTAAATGGAGCCTGTGAGATTTGGCTTTTATACATATATGGTCTTATATTCAAATAGTCACTACAGTAGATATTGCCTTACTTTTTCGTCATGACAAAAATATGTATGGGGATAGGGCTGGATGTGGCAGTAGCAATTTGTGTCCATCTATGCACAGAATATTATATTAATTTTGGCCAAATGTTTGATGGTGATGGATAGCGTCATGATTAAACTACCCATATTAATCATCACGACTGTTTGATTCCCAGGCCTGTCAGATCCTTTTCTCTTGAATAGTAGGGAAGTTATATGCACTTCAAAATTGCAAGACTGTAGTGTGTAAAGACAAAACCAATAATTAATGTGAAGACTGGTTGTAAAAAAAATTGGTTGTGTTTTGACCCCAGTAATTTGAGAAAATAACATTCTGATGAGGAAGAATACCTCCTAAAAATACACTGCAAAATTTAATTGTGGGGGTGGTGGTGGATTTTCCTTTTTTTTTTTTGAAGAAAAAAATCCTGGAAATTAATTTTATTACAGTGCACAGATTTAAAAATAAAGGGGAGGGAAAGAGAGAAAAGAAAAAGAATGAAATTTGTGGTGGTTGATTCAATAAAAGGCAGTAATCAACATTATCACAAATACTCCTTCAAGACATGACTTTTTCTGTTATTTATCATCAACTTAATGCAAAATATTTGGGATCTACCACAACCACCATACATTGATACACACGAAAGATAATTGCATATCACCATGTTTGTCTTGGAGATAGAGAGAAATACCTCAAAATAAATTATATAATTATGTAACTTTTATTTTTGCAGTATCCAACACATGTCTCAAGCACCTCAGTCTCGTCAGTTTGACTGTCCAAAATGCGCTGCTGATTCTGACAATGCGATATGTACGGACACGTACAGGGGACATGTTTATGGCATCTACAGCAGTTATTATGTCCGAATCACTCAAATTCTTATCTAGCTTGCTGATAATTTTCATCCAGGAAGGGAGTCTCCGATCATGGCTGAAACATCTAAATGAGAACATATTTCATAACCTTAAGGATTGTTTAAAAATTTCAGTGCCTGGTTTGATATACACTTTGCAAAATAACTTGCTGTATTTGGCGCTTTCAAATCTGGATGCTGCTACATTCCAGGTAAGTTAAATAAATCCTTTTAGCCACAAGTCTCTGTATATCCCCATTAATAACAAGGTTATCTGTATCCTCTTTAATAACAAGGCACTCTGTATCATAAATAATAAGGCTCTGTGTGACCTCATTAATAACAAGGCATTGTGTATCCTTAATAATAGCAAGTCTCTCTATGTCCTCATTAACAGCAAGTTTCTCTATATCCTCATTAATAACAAGGTTATCTGTATTCTCTTTAATAACAAGGCACTCTGTATCATTAATAATAAGGCTCTGTGTGACCTCATTAATAACAAGGCATTGTGAATCATTAATAACAAGGCATTGTGTATCATTAATAACAAGGCTCTGTGTAATCCTCATTAATAACAAGGCACTGTGTATCATTAATAATAAGGCTCTGTGTGACCTCATTAATAACAAGGCATTGTGAATCATTAATAACAAGGCATTGTGTATCATTAATAACAAGGCTCTGTGTAATCCTCATTAATAACAAGGCACTGTGTATCATTAATAACAAGGCATTGTTAATCATTAATAACAAGGCACTGTGTATCCTTAATAATAGCAAGTCTCTCTATATCCTCATTAATAACAAAGGTTCTGTGTATCCTTAATACTAGCAAGTCTCTCTATATCCTCATTAATAACAACTGTATATCCTCATTAATGACAAGGCTCTGTGTATCCTTAATAATAGCAAGTCTCTCTATATCCTCATTAATAGCAAGTCTCTCTATATCCTCATTAATAACACGGCTCTGTGTATCATCATTAATAACAAGGTGCTGTGTATCCCTAATAATAGCAAGTCTCTCTATATCCTCATTAATAACAAGGCTCTGTGTATCCTCAGTACTAACAGTGCTGTGTGTATCCTCATTAATAACAAAATATTTCATGTAATTCTGATACATTTCTTTTTCTCCTGAGCATAAGACAAAATTTTGATCAAGTATATACCTAACCGTAAGTTGCATGATGCTGATGATGATGGACTGTTTCATTTATCATTCAGTTCATGTTTTTTGGTGATTTTATACATTTTTTAATTTTGTTTAGAAATACTTAAATTGTATATTTTGTGCTGCAAAAACTATTTAATAATAAGTGTTGCACGATTTTGTAAAACTGCTTAAATGCTCTCAGTCAGCATATAATTGTTTAATGATCCAAACCTATGTAGAATTGGATTAGTCATTAACAACTTCCAGATGTGGCTGAGGGGATCAATCATCATTGTGAAATCTAGTCAGTATTATTCACTGCCTTCCATGTTCTTGAATCAGAAGATTACTTTAACAGACAGATTAGAATTTGATGCTGTCACTGCAACTTTTCAGACATGGGGCTTTTTGGCCTGGAGACAAATACAGATCTAGTTACAGATGTTTTTCAGTTGCTATTATAATCAAAAGTTGTCTGAGTTGTCCTTTGCATGATGCATACACATTAAAGTGACAGTTACTCTTTCAGCTGCCACAATAGAAAGTTGTTTGAGTGGTCCTTTGCATGATGCATACACGTTAAAGTGACAGTTACTCTTTCAGCTGCCACAATAGAAAGTTGTGAGTTGTCCTTTGCATGATATATATACATTAAAGGGACAGTTACTCTTTCAGCTGCCACAGTAGAAAGGTGTTTGAGTGGTCCTTTGCATGATGCTAACCTGTTAAAGTGTCATTCAGTTTATATAGTGTCATTCAGTTTATATACATGCTACTTCTTGGTAGTTTACTACAGGGAGCTTCTCTCATATGATATTTATTTAGAGTTTATATGGGTATATGAAATTGTATGGATGTTGTAGTGGGTTATCAGAGTTTATATGAAGCAATCATACATTTCTAACCCCAAAATGAGTTGCATCAAGTGTTTGGTGCTTATTTTCAGTTCTAGATAATATATGAAATTAGGTAATATAAATACCTGAATAATGCAATTTAGAAATGGAGGCTTCAACAAAGTTAGAGTCTGCCTGTATTGCATGTTTCCTTGTCCCTAAATATAGCTTTTTTTCTTCATTTTCAAATTTGGTTATTGAAAATACCAGCCAATTGCAAATATGTACAGGAGTGTGTGGTATCATTGTGCCTGCATTTCTGAAGCTTGAGTGTATTGTTGCATTTATATGAAATCTTACACCCATCTATTTGGGAAAATTAGTAGTACACTAATTTTACACCATGTAATGCACTAATTTTAAACCAGATAGTGTACTTTCATGGACGAGATAGTGCAATGGTGAACAAGATAGTTCACTGCAGTGATCAAAGTAATGGACTTCAGTAAGCAAGGTAGTACACTATAGTGAACAGGTAGTACTTTTTAAGGAACAAGGTAATGCACTTCATTGAACATGTTAGTGAATATGGCAGTACACTCTAGGGAACAAGATAATTCACTATAGATTTCTGTGATGAGCAAGTGTTCAAGTGTTTTATTGTTGGTAGTAAATGAACTCTGTTCCTCAGTCATCAGTGTTTATGGATATTATGATAAAATATCAAGCTTTTTATGATGCTTCATGTAGGATTTACCACCCAGTGGCTCAGTGATGTAGAATAGACCTGTTACATATACCCACATATTGTCAGAGGCAGGTAATGGTGGGAGGAGCAACAGTGGCTTAGTGATTAGCATGCTGGACTCCTGACCAGAAGGGTGCATGTTCAAATCCTGTCATTGAATCAGCCAGGGTCAGCTACTGTGGTGTTTCCTCAGGCAAGGCATTGTATTCCAATTGCCTCAGCACTAAATAACCAACTTGTGTTACTGTGCCATAACACACCAAACCAGACCATTAGGATCACATATAGTAGAGAAATTAAGATGATTCAAATGACAGTGATGTTAGTATACCTAATTGATTAGTGCAGAGTCACTTTAACTCACACCTGATAGATATTTAATCACAGAATACATGTTGAAGAGGAAATTTAAAGTGACTGTGGGAATTTGAATTAGTAGTAGTAATTGTAGTTTCTTGTTGCTGAAGTGCTTATAGGTTTGCCTGTTTGGCATCTGTCGATCTGTTAGCAAAGTTTGTTGTTCCTACTCCTAAACTGCCCTAATTATTACCATAAACCTTTACACAAACATTCATTCTATGGGCAGGTAGGTATGGTAATGCTTCGATCTCTAATATGGTAGTCAGTAGCCATTTTGAAAATCTTGTTATCACCACTCCTCCTACATGGAAATTCATATTGAGATGGGGATTTCACTGCAAGACTTATGATATCTAGCTGTACCTAATTGAAAATAATGCCATTTGGGCATCCATTATGGCAGGCACAGTGGTCAGCTTGACAATTTTGTTATCACTACTCCTGAATAAATGGTCATATCAACATAATGTTTTGACTAAGCAACTTTTTGGGATATCTAGTTGATCCTAAATGAAAATGGTGCCAATCTGATCTCCAATATGGCCTCCAGGGCAGCCATATTGAAAATGTTATTTTCACTACTCATTAATGCATAGTCACATCAGCAGGGGCTTTTCACCAGAAGGCTTGTTACAATATTTATTTGGTGAAAATGATATGTTACAGAAAACTTTTTATGAAGATACTTTATATGTCTTTATTGAGGTAATGTAGGCCACCGGCCCAAATTAAAAAATACATGTAACATCAACAAATAATAAGCACAAGTGAACTAAAAAGGATACATATAAATATAATATAAACTATATCATTATTATTCAACAAAGTTTACATTATAAGATTCTTTGTTTCCTTTCAGTGTTTAAGATTGTACAGTACAATTTACATTTACTTGTACTTTGTAGTGCTGATAATCAGATAGTAACAACTTTACACTAATGGGAAAGAGAGAAAAAATGAAATATACACAAACAAATAAGCAGCCATGTTATTACTGTTAACCATTTTGTGTACATTACGAATCATGGATTACATTTCTATGCCTAAATGCATATTCTGAATATTTACATATTGAGGTCAGTGTACGTTTTGTTTTGCTTTGCAATGCAGATAAAACTTATTCTCTGAAGGGTTTACAAAAACGATATTTACATATCGAGGTCAGTGTACGTTTTGTTTTGCTTTGCAATGCAGATAAAACTTATTTTCTGAAGGGTTTACAAAAACGATATTTACATAAATACAGTTCATGAAGCAGTTCAGAAGGTGTACACTCATAAAGAATCTGGTATTTCATTTCATATATAAACCATACTCTTTTATGATATGGAATGTGGTTGTATCTATCCATACTGACCACATCACATAGATAACAGCCTCAAAGCTTGCAAAATAAGCTAAGTTATCTTATGAAGTGTGAAAGAAAATGGATTTGTCATGGATTTCTGGCTTTTCTTTTTGGCCAGTATATGTCAGTCCCATTTATTGATAGTATTATTATTACATCCCTCCCTCGCTGTAAGGCCTTCATTATAACAACAATTGTTGTTATGAGGTTGCATTTTGTCATTGATTTCATTTCATTAGGTGATAGTAAAATTATGTGTATGATGTACTTCATTATAAGGTCATCCCACAATAAGGTAATGATTAGTCTCATCATCATCTTCATCATCATCATCAGTACCGACAGTAATTGTGAAAATTAACAAAGTAAATCAGCATATGTTGCTGTGATTCATGGGTCCCAGGTGGTCAAGTGGTCTAAATTACTTGCCTTTACCAATCACTGCCATCTCAGCTCAGTCCATGTGGGTCCAAGTCTCAGGCTCAGTCCATGTGGGTCCAAGTCTCAGGCTCAGTCTATGTGGGTCCAAGTCTCAGGCTCAGCCAGTATGGGTATGTAAGAAAGCTGCCAGTAGCTTCCCATGTGTCAGTGGTTCTTACTGGGGTTTCCTCTGTTTCTTTCACCAAATTATACTGGCCACCATATATAGCCTATCTTGCACTTAGAAATGGTGTTAGTTAAACCCCACAACAACAACAACAACAACATGTAACCCAAACTATTTTTCAAAAATAAACATAGATAAATCAAAATTAAAGATGAAACTTTTATGAATTATATAAATGAAATTCGTATTTACTGTTTCTTTGATGATTACATTAAATTTAGCCAGTTTAAAAAGAATTAACTTTGTGCTTATTTCTGGTACATGTATAGGAGTCTGCCTTTGTTGATTCATCTGATCATCTGGATCAAAATGGCAGTTTCTTAAGTCATGTGATTGCTCAGCTTACTGTATATACTCACTTATAATTTGAGTCCAGCTGCCAACAATACAGACTATGATTTGCCAACCATAATGCATCAGAAGATCAGGGTCTGTTTTGTTCTTCTGGTTACTGAGAAACTGCAGAAACACCAGTCTACCACTGCATTATGTGGCATCATATTATCCGAGTCGGTGCAATTTGCAGTTGGACACCACTTAAGGGCGAGTACATATGATATGTCAACCATGATATTACCAGTTACCAATCATGTTCAGTCTAATTTACCTTTTTATACCATTGTGCACTGCATTAAGATAGTGCATAACCTTATTCACTATAAGATAGTGCGTAACCTTGTTCACTATAAGATAGTGCATAACCTTGTTCACTATAAGATAGTGCGTAACCTTGTTCACTATAAGATAGAGGATAACCTTGTTCACTATAAGATGGTGCGTAACCTTGTTCACTATAAGATGGTGCGTAACCTTGTTCACTATAAGATAGAGGATAACCTTGTTCACTATAAGATGGTGCGTAACCTTGTTCACTATAAGATAGAGGATAACCTTGTTCACTATAAGATAGTGCATAACCTTGTTCACTATAAGATAGTGCGTAACCTTGTTCACTATAAGATAGAGGATAACCTTGTTCACTATAAGATGGTGCGTAACCTTGTTCACTATAAGATAGTGCATAACCTTGTTCACTATAAGATGGTGCATAACCTTGTTCACTATAAGATAGTGCATAACCTTGTTCACTATAAGATAGTGCATAACCTTGTTCACTATAAGATGGTGCGTAACCTTGTTCACTATAAGATAGTGCATAACCTTGTTCACTATAAGATAGTGCATAACCTTGTTCACTATAAGATGGTGCGTAACCTTGTTCACTATAAGATAGAGGATAACCTTGTTCACTATAAGATGGTGCATAACCTTGTTCACTATAAGATAGTGCATAACCTTGTTCACTATAAGATAGTGCATAACCTTGTTCACTA